>JBBBDQ010000572.1:2010000-2195000 GCA_037127315.1 Ascarosepion bandense | reverse complement strand
TATATATATATATATATATATACAAATAAATACACATATTATATATATATATTCTTTACTACTCGACGACATAATTATTGCAAAAATAAAAATAAAATGAAAAACTCAAAGAATAAACACACGGCAAGAGCTTTCATAACTGATAGTAAAGTTTAAAAACTGGTAGGAAAGAGAATGGACAGAGCAGACGCTGTCTCGCTATTGTCTCTCTCTCTCTCTCTCTCTCTCTCTCTCTATGAGCGTGACAAGAGGGAAATATATATATATATATATATATATATACAAATAGATGCATAATGGTCTTTATTATAATGGAGAGGATTATTGTCATAATCATTATTATTGTAGTAATAGTAGTAATAATATGGATGAGCGGCTAGTGTAACGGATATCAGCGTGGAAAGTAGGAACGGCTGTCGCGTTGCACTTTTTCTTTTTTGCACAATTTCTCTTGGGAAAGATATGGATCTGTTTCTTTTTCTTCCAAACAAAGATTAAAAAGCAGGAAAAACAAAACTTAGTTGCCTTAAATGAAACCCAATCTTAGAAAAGGAAAACTCTGAATTCAAAACTGTAGAGAATTCAATGTGAAATCACTTCACTATCTTTTCCTAGAAAGTATGTTAATTCGGAGAAAAAGAAAATTAATCTGTGGAGAGCCATGATCAGTTACATGGTGACATAAAAAACTGTTATCAGTAATACTTATACATTAAAATACTTATACAGAAATACTTATACATTAAAACCATTAGTAATTACTTTCTTATGCAAGTAGTGTCTCACTCTCCGAAAGAAAAAAATGAAGCTTCACCCAAAAACAAAAGGGGTAAAAGAGTTAATTTTCTAAGTGCCGCTTAGATGTGGCAAAAGGCCGAAAGTATGGGGTACCCAGTGAGGATCGATCTCACTACAAAGTTTTGATAAGTACTAACGAAACAAACTTGCTACCATTACACCACGTCAAGGTTGCCAAAAGGGGTAAAAGAATATCAAAATAGGAGACAGCCTGTCTGTTTATCTTTTTCTTTGTTTACATTCGTTACCCTTCTCTTCCACTCGATTATTTTTTCAATTTTTATCTAGATTTTTCTATCTTTCTTTAGACCTTCTTTCCTTCTTCTTTCTACTTGCTCTTTACTAATTTTAATTTCGTGTAGAAATGAACTGATCTGCACATTATGGAAATATTGTACACGTGCGTAGCACTTTTCACAGAGCACGCATACATTAAGCTGATATTCGACAGAAGTGCCGGCGTAACAGACCAAATTAACACACCGCCTCCCAGGATATACTTAGGTATGGTTTAGCCTAATCCTAAATAACGCCCAACGTATGATAGTGGCTCGCCTACTCTATGCTCTGTGGTATGAAATAGCTTAGTCTAAACTCCATAGGTCAGTTTATAACCACTTTTACGATTCGTATCGACACTATTTTTCTTAAATAGAATGTTATGTGATGACTCCATTATGCAAAGTGTAAATAATGGCGAATATGAGGTCATTCAACAGGTATCAATGTTTCTAAAGAGGAACTCGTTTTGTTCAATTCAATAGGCATCCACACAATTCATTGAAGTAGATAGACTAAACTATCGCCCGGTTCACACTCCACCCACGTCTATTGAACAGGTGAAAAGGCTCAGCCCTTGTTCCCTGTCTAGGATGTGGTTTCCGGCTTTCTCTTTTCCAATCTTTTCACTCTTACGTAGCCCTCTGCTCATCAGTGGCGTTACCGCCTTGCTCGGGGTGATATGATTTTAAAAAAAATTAGTTTTTCTAAATTACAAATCAAGAAATCGGAATAAAATTGAGGGCTGTAGAATGTACAAAAGAAATCCCTGCAGACGTGTGACGATGCATAATTTATAGTATTCTCGACTTTCATATGCAGATACAATAACTTACTACATGAAAAGAAAAAGGGACATATTCTAGCCTAGCACTTTTTTTTTTATACCGGAGATGTAAACTAGCCTAGGCTAATTTATAATTCGGGTATATAACAGTCTAGCCTAAAATAATCCCACCACTCTATTTTGAACTGGGAGTATACCAGTAATTCACAAACTAATTCTCGTTGTCGCTCCACTTACTAATCCACATCCCTATCGTCTGCGTCGGCACCTATATGAAAACAATGCTATCTTGGTTTTAGGTAAACTGCAAATTTAAAACAACTTATCTAATACTGTTATATGCGTTTAATTAAAAAAAAACACGTAACCTATTTTAGCAATTTATTTTACTTAGTAATGTAAAAGGATAAATATACGGTTTTAGTGGAATAAAAAAAGGAGGGTCTACTCGAAGCAACAGAAATATGGTTTTACAGAAGGATGCTGATGGTGCCATGGACCGAACATGTGGGCAGCGATAAGGTTTTGGTAAGAATGGAATCTAAAAGGAAACTTATACTCCAAAAGAAGAGAGAGCTGATGTTTTGTGGGCACATAATGAGGGGTTTAAGTTTAGTTTCACGGCATATCAACCACTGTGGGTTATTTCATTGCCAAAAAGGTAGGGGTTTAAGATATCTTTTTAATGTTCGGTTATAGTGAGAAAGTTGATTTAATCAGATTTTGATGAATTTATTATTATTATTATTATTTTATTTTAATAAATTGAAGATGTCTTCTCGTTTTGTATTTAAAAATGTATTTTTAAAAATGTTGTTGGTAATATTTTTCCTTCAAATATGTATATTTTTCTATAAAAGTTTATTTTTGTGTATATATTTCTACAAAAGTTTATTTCTATACTTTCATAACGTTTTGACCTCAGTTTGGAGGTTAACTATTTATCCATAGCTCGGATTCTAACGGGCTATCACCCTGGGTCAGGGTGGACCTGGGAACAACAGCAATTAAGAAGTGGTTCCATGCTCCTCACAACCTTCCAATGAGAGGCCTTACTACCGGATGCAGTTTAATGTCATACACAGGACCAACATAATGAGGAAGGAGGGCTTACAGAATCTGATACTCACAGGGCGGATAGAGAGAAAGAGAGACACGTGTAACATACTTGATGGACTTATACAAATGGATGGCAGAGAAGGGTTTGGAAAAAATAACAAGACAAAGTATATTGCAAGGGACAGAAAGATGTGGAGAACCATGATCATTTACGCCCTGAAAGGACACGGCACATGAAAGAAAAAAGTTTTTTTTTGTGAATGGTTTATATCTAACATTAAGTTTTGTTTAACGGCATATCAACCTCTGTGGGTTATTTAATTGCCAAAAAGATAGGGTTTTAAGTGGAGATATAAAATAACTTAGCCTAACTTATACCCCAGGTATAAGATAGACTAAACTAGAATTAACCTGGTGATAATTCTAATCTGTTACTCCGACAAGCGACACTTTGGCTCCGGCCTTCGGACTGGGGTCCAAAATGACCAAAATAAGACCGAATAAGGCCAGTTTAGACCGGTTTTGAACCTATCAACCGCGGTGGATAGGAAATGTTTTGACCAGTACCTGAGCATACGCGCTCAGGTTCCCCATATTAAAAACGACCTTGTGTCACATCTCTCTCAAGTGGGGGGAGAAGAGTAAATATCACTTTGGCGGTAGGCAGTTCTGAACCGAGGAAAATGTGACTCTATACGTAAAAATCTTAGTTTTACTGGTACTGTGCACATTATTATTATTGTTGAAGTAGTCTACAAATATTTTCATGACTTCTTCTCCAATGAGCTTGGCTCACTGATGGCCACTTCAAAAGAATTTACTCGAGCAACCAGACTAGCAACAATGTCCCACCCTTTTCCAGTGAAATCAACTAAATGCAGCCGCCATTTCTACTACATCAACTTCATTTCTCGCACTTCCTGCTTGTGAAACTCCCTTCCGTATACTTGCTTCCCTGATGTCTACAATCGCCAAGAATTTAAATGCAATTTCCACTTGCCTTCAGTCGTTCCCTCGTACTTTCGCCATTACATCGTGTATCTTGTTATTTTCCTTTCTCACTCTACTCTCGCAACTGTCTTCACACTGGTATTCCCATCCTTCTCTTGCTGTTTCTCCGATACCCCCCGTAACTGGATCGGCTTTCTCTTCGCTCTTCTCCTGCTTAAACTTTCACTCTTCTCTTATGTATCCCCCCTGCGCACCAGTGGCGGTACCGCCTTGCTTGGGGCGAAACAAATTAAAAACAAAAGTGGAAAAAAAAAAGCAACAGTATCCAAAATAAACAGCTAATACTTCTACGAGTTCTCATCAGCGCCGGCTCAGAACCATTGATTATCCATGCTCGAGAACTAGATTCACGTGGTTGCAATGTTCAATATGTGGGAGACAGACATGGTCACAGATGTTGCACGTACCGTTTTGATCCAAAGGTGTTGATAAAATTGTGGTGTCTTTTTTTGCGGTTTGCACGTCTTCCTTTACTTTTTGGTTTTCATCTGATGCTCCATAGTGGTCTTAGATTCCAGAAGCTGCCACTGAAGTTGGTGTTGAGCCATTTTTTTTTTTTTCAAGTGGCATGAGGTTTTGTCTGCAAACGTCCTTAAATAGAATTTATTGGCGCCCGGGTTTTCCCTGTTCGTTTGAAACATAATCCTACCAGCGCAGGCGTGCTGCCTCAGAAGATAGTACACGCTGGGAAACTGTCATCGTTCAAGGACTGGAGTATGTGTGATCTTATCCCTCTAGGTGATGCCTAATGTGTTTCTCAGTCAGCGCAAGTAAAAGCTATATTCTTATAAGTGATTAATTTGTTTTTACGGCTTATCCTTGCAACTAATTTAGGCCAGAAAATATTTTTAGATAAAAACATTTTTAGATAATCAGGATTTAACAATACAAGTTTTATTAATTAATCCATAGCTGAGGGAGAATAGGTGGATTCATACTTTTCAAAGGGTATTTGCGCGTAAATAAAAATAACGCACCCGATTAGCACAAAAGAGAGTCAAGTCTTCGAATAGGCCTCCTATTTTACTTGCCAGACTGCTAAAAAGAAAGAGGTCAAACTGAAAATAAAATTATACTGCCAATTTGTTTCTATTAACAACACTTGTAACGAGGCAAAATTTAAGGTTCTCAGCATCAGCGGTTCCTGAGATATAAAACTCCCTTATTTTGTTGTCTGGTCTGAAAAATATATAGATATCAAGCGGCCATTCTGAAAGTGCCGCACAATTAGAGCAAAGTCTGAGGGCAACATATGGGTTGATCGGAAGTATTCTAAAATATTTGTCCGACAACCATCTCTTTCTTTCCATCTCTCCCTATAGAAAAATTCAATTTTACAGATCAATTATAGGTCAGTAAATTGTGGGTGTCAGTAATAGGTCAGTAAATTGTGGGTATACCGAGCTAGTAGTGTTTTTGTTATGCGCCATATGCGCGTTGTGGTACAGTGGATATCGGCTCGGAACGAGAAACCGAGGAGCCGAGTTCGAATTCCAGTTGAATACCATTGTATTCACTTACGCGCAAATACCCCTGAGAAAGGTATTAATCCGTCTCTTCCTTCCAGTTATGGGTTAAATAGCAGGACAGATTGGGTTCTATAGCCTTGGTCGGCAACCAGTCTACCGCAGAAATCAATGGCAACTTCCTGCGGGATAATCTTCTGCCCAGTCAGTCATGTCTCTTTCGAGACATGATCGCCCAAGCGTGTATCACGTATGGCACTTAACTGACTGACTGTTCCACGGATGTGCGTTGTGGTGCAGTGTATATCGACTCGGAACGACAAATCGGGGAGTCGAGTTCGAATTCCGTTTGAATTATTTGCATTCACTTACGCACAAATATCCTTGGGAAAGGTATTAATCTGTCTCTTCCTTTCAGTTATGGGTTAAATCTTAGGACAGATTGGGTTCTATAGCCTTGGCTGGCAACCAGTCTACTGCAGAAAGCGAGGGTAACCTACTGCGGGATAATCTTCTGCCCTGTCAGTCATGTCTCTAAAGAGACATGATCGCCCAAAGCGTGTATCACGTATGGCACTTAACTGACTGTTTCACTGTTATGTACATGTCTACTGATATATGCCATCTGATAATGGTGAAATACAGCCACGTTTTACTTCAGGTTAATTATTTCAGATTTGGTTTGAAAATTATCCTCCATAACTAAACTTTTATAGGTATCCCAAATGAGAGGACTTCTTAAAAGTGGAGGCTTTTACCTTTCTAAAAATTACCATATTTAACTTGGTAACATTTTTCCCAGTGCACATTGATATCTAACATAGTCTGCAACAACCCCTCCCCCCGCCCACAAAAACTAATACGCTCGTAATAAAACACTCAAAGGGGGCCTCATAAATAACAATTTAACGAATGAACTAGTCATACACAGAAATAAATTCGACCACAGTTTTGATCTAAAAATGCCACACTCATCAAAAGAGAAAGTAATTTACTCAGAAGTATACTTAGTTTGATAAAGTCCCTCAAAAGACGAAACGCGTCTGCTAGGAATAGTTTTACTTCTTGTCTTTTTAATTATTTTTTTCCTTTACAGATACACTTTCTGAAAATAAGTTTATATATCTATTTGATTTTTTACAAATGCCACCCTTATTTAAAAAAAAAAGAATACAATTCTTAACGTCAAGAGTACTTCGAAGGCCTACAATATAACCAGCTATAAACACACGTCATAGACATATGACATCGCCAACCTTTATTGAATCAGTTGTTAAAGAATCTAACACATGTTTATCTAAAACGGTCTGAACGTAAAAACGTTCCCAAATAAACATACGAAAAGCCAACAAACATAATGTCTAGTACACACACACACACACACACACACACACACACTTAAGAATATATATTATCACATGAATCCCACTTATTCAAACTATAATTATTAAACATTTACATACATAAAGCAATATGTAAGGTTTATCTGCTAGGCTTGAAACTTCGAATAGACGAGTCTTCTTGAATTCGGAATGCCACGAATTATACTAACGTAGCTTTAACAAGTTGAATACACGTGAAACAGGATTAACCAATAAAAATCAAACACAAAAGTAAAAACACCACAATTTCATTTTTTTTTCTCCATACTATCGCCCGGTTCACACACCACCCACGTCTTTTGAACATGTGAAGAGGCTCATCCCTTGTTTCCTGTTTAGGATGTGGTTCCCGGCTTTTTCTTTTCCCCCCAATCTTCTTTCACTTTTTTTTCTTTTCTCTTTTTTTGTTCTCAATTGGAGTAGATAGACTTAACTATCGCCAGGTTCACACTCCACCCATGTCTATTGAACATGTGAAGAGGCTCATCCCTTGTTTCCTGTTTAGGATGCGATTTCCGGCTTTCTCTTTTCCATTCTTTTTACCCTTACGTAGCCCCATACGCATCAGTGGCGTCACCGCCTTGCTTGGGGTGATACGATTAAAAAAAAATCTCATTCTCTGGTGAAGCTTTAATAAAAATGAAACATGTTAGATTAATAAAGATTTCCTATTTGTTCTTCATCTCATATCTATAAATAGGTTAATGGCATATCTTAGTTTATACATAACATCAATTCATGTTAAGCTATTTTCCTTCTTGGTTTCTGAATGAATAAATAATATATTTAATAACTGCTAAACTGTGTTGCAATAGCTTTATCGAAACAAAGAACTGTTGATTCAACGATCGACTTTCTTCTCTATACGGTGTACTATTTTCTTTTTCTTTTTTTCATAAAATATCTAATAGCAGTTTAGTTTAGAATACTATGAACAGAGTTTGCAAACCAAATATAGTCTTCACTGTAAAAAAAAATATTCCCACGCGACACGAATTTCAAGTCATCTTGAATGCATCGTTATACCCCAGCCCCCAATTTAATAGAAAACAGAAATAAAAGCGAAATTCTTTCCCAAGCTTTTGATATTCAATCCACTTGCCCACGTTTCTGGTTGACTACCGTAAATGATGGACATGGTTCACAGACTTCACCAGAGAACTTTTTTTCCCGGCATCCACCTTCTCCTTCTCTTTTAATCTCTTTTTTACTTCTACCTCTCTTTCGATTTGTCCTGTTTTTATTTCTGCATCGTTTAAATCAAAATATGATTAGCGTACATTCTGATAAAAGTATTGAACACTTCGTCGTCAGTGCTATCGATTGAGTTCAATAAAAGCCTAGACATATGAATATGAAGATTGATTGCAATTTCTTTTTGCTCCCTATTTACTATTACTGCTGCTGTTTCTCTTGCTGCTAATATTGTTCTCGCAATTACAAATGCTACAGCACCGATTAAAAAAAAACTCAAACACCTTCCAAACTCTTTTGGATCTTTTCAAAAATTTACATATTTAAAAAAAAAAAACTAATTTATTTTATATAAGTATTAATGAAAACATAATTCATTTTTACCATTATCCAAAAATTAGTTGCCTTTCTATTAAAATCAAGCATATTTTTAAAAATGTTAATCATGCTACATTGACAGAAAAATGAAATTGCAACATGTTGAATATACATTTCAATTAATTTATTTTACGGATTCTTTATGAAATCCAAAAATCTGCAATATTATCAGTTCTGACCTGGCATTTCGAGTTCAGTCACGTTCCCACCACAGTAATGTAGCTTCTCTGTGCTTTTTCTATAAATATTTCCATAGTAGTTGTCGATGAGTTTTCTTTTTTGGTAGCTCGACTTTTTAAATTTAAACATAGTAATAAATTGACAGGCCAGGGCTCACCATTTTACTGTTGTAATTGCTAGATGTTGCCCTAAGTTCTATTCTAATCATTTTTTTAAATTTCTCTTAGACTTATTTCGACTTCTTCCTTTCCTGTTCAAATACAAGCTTTAAAAAATTAAATGCAACTCCAATCGTCATCTTCTGTTTTCTTATTGTCCTTCTTTTCCCCAGTAACACTTTCTTAGTTTCGTTCACGCTCAGTAACCTCCTTTCATCTTAATGGTTTTATTTTCTTGTTAAAATGATTAAAAACGATTTTCCTGAAGTGAGGAAAATCTTTTAAAATAATTTTTAGTACAAGTAATGTGCGTTGTGGTACAGTGGATATCGGCTCGGAACGAGAAACCGGGGAGCCGAGGTCAAATTCCAGTTGAATCCATTGTATTCACTTACGCGCAAATACCCTTGGGAAAGGTATTAATCCGTCTCTTCCTTCCAGTTATGGGTTAAATAGCAGGACAGATTGCGTTCTATCGCCTTGGTCGGCAACCAGTCTACCGCAGAAAGCAATGGCAACCTACTGGGAGATAATCTTCTGCCCAGTCAGTCATGTCTCTTTCGAGACATGATCGCCCAAGCGTGTATTACGTATGGCACTTAACTGACTGAATCTAGCTTGTTTTTGTTAAATGTACTGTAATCAACAGACACAGAAGCCACTTACTTACAGAATATATTCAGTAATTAAACATTCTGTGAACAAATATATAACTATAAATATATCAACTGTTAACTGCTGTTCTCATCTTTGTTGCCATATTCACGACGTTTTCGGCCGGTGTACGTGCCATGCCTCTTCCGGATATCTCACTGTCGCTTATCTCCCTTTAACTTTCTAAGTTTTTGCTCACTTCTGCTGTAACCAGGTATTGAACTCACAACTCTTTGGGTCAACTCATTAGATTCAACCAACATTCTTATTCACTGGGCCATCAACCATCCAACTCGATGAACTAAATGAATATTTCAGTTCGAAATTCCAATTCTGAAGACAATACAACGGTAGAAACACCGTGGAGATAGCAACGAAGATAATGATAATAGTCCGAACAATGTAAATAATTACAATACCTCATCTCAGAAATATAGACAAATATATCAACAATTATAGATTCTTTTTCTGTAAAGGCATGAGATGAAAATCAAACAAATTAGCAATAAAAAAGGTCATATATACCCTTTCAAAAATAGCTAAACTGTCAGCTGTATATGACCGCTTTCTAACATCAATGGCTAAAATGGCTTTCAGCGAGTGAAGGGTCTTGTCAAAGACTCTCCTATTTTTGTAGACTGGCGCTACAGAATCACAAACCAACGACTATACCAAATAGCAGAAACCTTATCACTCGAAGACTTTCAACAGCAGCAACAGCTAAAATGAATAGCACATGTAACTCGAAGAGAAAATAATGGCATAATCAAGATGTTAACAAAATGTTTAGTAAGGAAACCTCAATCAATACTGGAAAATGTGATAACGGCTACTAGAATTAAGAAACCTATTTTCCTAAAAAATAATTAAAAAAAAAGAGTTCATAAATTTCAACCGACAGTAGTTCTAGCTACTTGGTCAATGAATGCCGAATGTTACCTTATAAGGAAATGGTTGATATTACTGTTACTGCACATGCAAATACCTCAAAATAAAGTGCGTGTCATATCGTTATTCCAAAAATGGTCTGTATATTCTGGTCTGCAAATTACACACACATAAAAAAATACAGATTTGGCAAAGTTTTTTTTTTCTGTAATCCTGACATATATCTTATCATATACAAAACTTTTATTTTTTCCCCTTAAGCTTAAAAGTCGAACCTCCTGGCAGCCATATTGTTGACTCTATTAGGAAACAATTTTTCTTCCAAAGAAATGATTATTTGCTTCCTATCAGCAGAAACAATTTTGGTTCATCTTTTCTCGTTTCTTGAAAATCTTTCTTCTATTTCCAATCTTCGATTGTTGTATAAAGAACAAATATAAAACTCTATATAAATCATAATTTTGCAAAACAGACACATTAAAAAGATAAAAAAATTATAGCTGCTTATTATTGGAACTTATACTATTCATTAATCAGTTTCAGAATAAATAAAAACAACTTTTTATTAAGATACAATATCACTACTGAGAGGATACTAGCATAAAGTAGAATTTAATTCTAAATTATTGGGAATTAAAAAATTATGCAGTATTTAAAATATATATGAAATTATTAATCTGCAAAGTGTCAAAGTTATTAGAAATGTTATACTCTTCAATCAATACACTTTAAAATAGAATCCAGTATTTTTCTGCTAAAATTTCGGTGCATTTACTGTCTACTACTACGTCCGCACCTCAGATATAAACAAAAGGAGTCAGTTTGCGTGATAGCAAGAGTAGCCGCCTGAATCGAAGTATTAAGGGAAGACAATAAAAAATAATAGTCTTTCTTGTCATACGAAAAGTTAAAACAAAAAAAAAAACACAGAGAAAAACAATTTTTGTAAAACACACCTCGACAATTCGCCGAATTTAAAAACATTTGAATTTACATTATATTTGCTTTCTTCTTTTTCTTTAATTTTATTTGTGAACGAGTTGAATATTTACAAAAGGTCAATTTTCCACCTCTCAATTTCTCACATTTCTATATTTCATCTGATGACATTGCCACGCCTATGAGGATATATTTGTGGTCCTGTTTTTCATTGTTTACCAGATTTTCTTGACTGATTCTATGACACTATGATTGGGACAACCTCATAGAAGGGGATGGAGTAGTGATTTTATCGCCGTCTAAGTGTTTCGTGCTTAATGACCAGCAATAAGATCTGTGAATTAGGGGTCTTCAGCACCCACTTGACCGAAATAGAATAAAATAATAAAGAAACAAATGAAAACTTTTGAAGTTTTTTAAATTCTGTTCTAAGTACAGATAACCTGATTATCTTCTAGCTTAAAGATACTGCAATCAGTGAAGGCACAGACTCTGAATTCATCATACAAAATTAGGATGTAGAATTATTAAACACCAAACATTTCATCTACCTCGATGTGTAGATCAATTATAAATTTAGTCTAGGAAACTAAACTAGAACATAGAATAAGTTGTGCTAGAGATAGTTTCGGTCAACATTAAAGTAAATACTCTAGTCATCTTCTTAAATATCCACGTCAAATAGAAACTTTCATATAAAAGTTCTTCATTTGTCTATATTTCTGAGATGAGGTAGTATTTACAGTATTCACACTTATTCGGACTATTGTCCTCATCTTTGCGACCATTTGTATGCTCCGGCCTTCTTCAGGTGCTAGGAATTTCGAACCGAACCTTTTATTACAATCACTGGGGTACATGATCTTCATTTCTTGCGTAGTAGCGCCTCTATGGAATGGAATTGAAATAATAGATAGAGAACGCCACTGGAAACTACGTAAACTTAAGGAATCAGCACATATGCTAGGCTACAAAAATCTCCTAAGATGACCAAGCATAGTGATAAACACAATATAAGAACCAGTAATACAGAGTGCCAAAGAAATTTATTAGTGTCAAAATTGCAATATGCGCCCTGGGAAAAATACTAGAGAAAACCATTAACATCAAAAATACCAGAAAAAAACCATTAACATCAAAAAATTGCAATATGAACTCTGGTAAAAAAACAGAGTTACTGAACATTAGGTTTATAAGTCCCAAAAATTCAGTTGTTCTTGTCCTTATCGACCAGCGGATATAGACGACGATTAGTCCCTGTGACTTGACCCAAAGAGTTGTGAGTTCAATACAGCACTGGTAAACAAGTAACTGAAAAGATTAGAGGGCAGATAACTCATGACTACCCAAAGAGGCACTATTACTCAAGGAATGAAGGTCATTTACCCCAGTGATTGTAATAAATGGTTTGGTTCGAAATTCCTAGCACCTGAAGAAGGCCGGAGCGTACAACGACCGAAACGTCGTACAAATGGCAACAACGATAAGAACAATAGTCTGAATAGTGTAAATACTGTAAAAGTCATTCATGTTTCAAAGGTGTTAAAAAATCTCAATACTGCATGCAACCACTTTCTCGGATCAATGATTAAAATGGTATTGAGCGAAAGAACTGATGCCGCAGTATCACAAAGAACTGTACTAAAGAACAGGAACCAAATCTCTTGAAGATATTCAACAGCAGCAACAATTAAAGTGGATAGTATCTGTAACTCAAAGAGAAAATAATGACATAATTAAGATGTTCATTTTTCATACTACTTAAAACAAAAGGTTAGGGAAAAACCTACATAATAACTGGAAACTGCGATAAAAAAACTAATGAATTTCCACAGATTTCTTTATTATCAGTTAATTGCAATGCATTCTTGGGAAAGACAAAAGTGATTTCTATTTGTTTTCGTTAAATTCAGAATTCAGACTTCCGTTGTTTAACAATATATTATTGCTTAAAATTGTTATTTTACATTTGCTTGTTTGTAAAATTCTCCTATTTAGTTATCCTATTCATCTTAACATTTCCATAAAGACTACACGGAAAGGAGGCGCATTTGTCTCACAATTTAGAACTTTCTTAAAATGTCTGCTGGTATTCGTGTTCATTATTCAACCTTATATTTACCAAATTAGCTTAGTAATTAAATGAAAGGGCTGTAGGCAGATTAGCGACAATAACGTCTGAGACAATGACAGTAGACACCTAAGTCTCCAGGAATTAGTAGAAATGCCAAGACAAATCACATACACACGCGATAGGAAATTGTCGCCATTTTATATTTTCATTTTACGCATGTGCGTTGTTTGTTTTTCATTTTTTTTTTTTTGTCAACTTCCCAGTATATTAGGGTCAGTTGGGCACTGTCTGTGAGAAAAAGAGCACCATATCATCGAAAATTTGGAAACGGTATGCTTTATTGCTTGGCATTCGCACCAGAATCCCCAATACACACATTTCAAAGTGTTTGGGTGTCAATCTGAGTTTGACACGTTTGCCCGGCCGGCTGACTGGCCCCGGTCACGGAAGCCAATTACGATGATGACCGAAACTTGAGTCAGGGTTGATGCTGTCGAATACGGCATCAGTTATGACGACGCTCTCGGGTCGCTAGATATGATGGTTTCGTCACAGTAGCTGGTCCACAAGACGTCTATTACAACGGTGAACTTTCCTGCCACGCTGTGAATTTTGATCTCAGGAAAGACACGATGAAAACCCGGTAGCCGTTTCTCTACCACCACAAACCAGACCGGACACACGTGTATACTTGTGTTGATAAAAAAACACGGCAGAAAAAAAAAAAATTCGAAGACGCCTGGGTAGTTGCGGAAAAGTCTTTATATATATATATATATATATATATATAATTAGCAACAGAAGCAGAATATACGGTCGTCGAATTCGATTTTTACGACGGAGCGAAAGTTTCGTTTAGAATAATCAGAGCTTTCAATTTTCCAAATTACTTTTTTTTTAAAAAGTCCTTTCAGGGCTCTTTACCGAAGCTTTACGGAAACAACCGAAGTGGGGTGGAAAGTTGGTGGCGAAGGCGGTAGTAAATTCGTCTGGTCTCTTTCGCTCAGTAGCTCAAAAAAACTAGTTTAACTCTTTCTCGGCTCATTCTGTTTCTATACATCTTCAGTCAGGACTCTATCGGAGGCGCATTATTTGACTAACTCTTTTAAGTCGGTCGGCGGCAGGCTTTTCTACGTTTCTTTACATCTTCCGCCAGGAGCTCTATGGGAAGAGACCAGTCTTCTTATTCGTGGCCCCCAGTTGGGAACACTTTCCCTCAGTCGTTACATCTCGAGTGGTCCCAATCCAACTCCAACTTAACGAACTAATTTGGCTACTCGGGGTTTCGATTTTTATGCTTGTCCCAAATTCTCTTGGGAGGTGCAGGATGGAACCGGAGTAGCTATGCAAATAAAACCTTTGACCAATGAGATTACCTCCACCTCCACATTTCGAGGTTGGGTTTTGGTTCAACCAATGAGGTAACAATATCTCCTCTGACGTCATCTTCTTCTGATTACATCATTTTAGGTTTGCAAATTTTGAAATCCTTTCCTAGCAAATTTGGGAACTAAGTATCTGACCTTACCATAACCCCATCAAAAGTTTTGACAGTCTTGTTTTGACTACCTCTATTTTTTACTTCCACCGGCCGAAAAACTTAATCCTCCGATCGACTTTTGAATAAACAAGGCAAAAATATTTTTTTTCCTTTCTATTCTCTTCAATTTCCATTTAGTTTTTCTGTTTTTCAGATTTTACAAGTATACAAGTATTCTTAACTCGGCTCATATCGCGATTGACAACAAACTGCAAAATCAACAATACCACTGATAATAATTTCTTTTGCCCCGTCGTATTAAACTTAGGATTACATTTATTTCTTTTCATGCAATTTTACAAGGCAATCTTAAACAAGGCAATTACGTTATAAATAAATATCTTAAGCAGGGCAATTATGAGTTTACACTGAGGAGAGTATAGAACTTTCGGAAAGAGTTAGATGAGTCTAATGGTGATTACGAAGGTACGGCAGTTCGGAAATCTCATTCTGTTTTGATAAGAAAAGAACTCCTGAATTTGTTTGTGAGTGCCTCAGACTCAACATGGAGGACTCTATCAAGTACTTTGAAAAATTAGTGTTGCCCTGGGTCGAGAGGTTGGTTACTGGAAGACCCTATTTCCGGCAACAGGATCCTTTCCCATGTCACTCAAGCAGGAGAACTAAGTTATTTCTGTGACCACATTACCCCTTACATATGGTCACCTAACTCCCCAAACTACAATACTTTAATTCTTAAGTGTGGGGCGCAGTTGAGCGAGAGACTAACAAAACTTCTTGCAACATCAAAGATGAACTAAAGGCAGGATTATTGCAGCGTTCACAAACGTAAACAACGAGACCTTATAGAAGAGTTGCAGAAGATTCCAAAGTTGTCCTGAGGCCGTGATTAAAACAAATGGTGATTTTATTGAATAAATTTACTCTATAGTATTTCAAGATAATTTTGTGCAATTTTGGTAAATATATCTGTCAAAATGAGATGCCAGTGTTGTTTTCATTTTTACGTAATTTAAGCGACAATTTATCCATCGCATTCAGTATGTATTTTAGAAACATAGTATAAAAATATGAACTTTGAGAGGAAAATAGTCAATATGCCATCCCCACAATTTAGAATCCAGAGCTTTCTTTCTCATAGTTTGGTTGCCACCGAAATCCAGTCTACCCTAAATACTTTTAGTTGGAGTTGGGCAGAAGAGATTAATGCTTTTTCTAAGGCATTTGGGCATACACGATTGCAATAATTTGAACTCGCTTTGGCGATTTAAAATATGCCGATATCAGTTCTACTACCGACTTAAAGAGTGATACTACAGGTCAGCAATTTGCATTGTTTGTAAACTAGTTCGCCTATCACCCGGTTCACCATTTTCTCCGTTTTTTTTTGTTGTTGTTGTTTTTTTTGTTTTTGTTTTTTTGTTTGTTTTTTTTTTACAGGAGTAAAGGTTTATCACTCGTTTTCTGTTTAGAATTGGGTTTCCGATTCTTTTTAAAGTCTTATTCTCTTTTCCTCCCAGTAGCTTCTTGTGACTTATTGGCATTATCGCCTTTCTTAAGGAGAACTAATTACAAAAAAAAACAAACTCTTATTTATACAAGATTTCTATTTCAAGGACTTCTGGAATGTTCAGATCCTTTCACTGAATATCGGACATTACTGTCCGGTCACTCTAGTCGGCCGACAATTGTAAATCTTGTAAGTAAGATCTAGACCTTTTTCTTTCATAATTACTTTTCGACAGACATTTCCGTGTCCCTTCAAGATGAGGGTCGTCCCGGGTATGACGATAAACTATATCCAGCAGCAAGACCTCTGATCGGGAGGTTTTGAGGAGCTTGGAACCACCTCTTAGTTGCTGGTTCTTCGGTCCACCCTGACTCGGGGTGTAGTGCCTGTTAGGGTCCCAACTATAGGTAAATAATTAACCTAAGGTCAAAACACTATGAAAGTATAAAAATACTTTTTATAGTAAAAATACCAGCAATGATTTTTCAAAAATCTCACTAGCAAAACAGTTAAAAAATATATTATCAGCAATATATTTTTTAAATATTACCAGCAATACATTTAAAAATATATATTATCAGCAATACATTTTTAAATATTATCAGCAATATATTTAAATAATAAATATTACCAGCAATATATTTAAATAATAAATATTACCAGCAATATATTTAAATAATAAATATTACCAGCAATACATTTAAAAATTTATATTATCAGAAATACATTTTTTTAAATTTTATCAACACATTTAAATAATAAATATTACCAGCAATACATTTAGAAATATATATTATCAACAATACATTTTAAATATCACTAGCAATACATCTAAATATAAATATTACCAGAAATACATTTAAGAAAATATATTACCAGCAATACATTTTTTTAATAATACATATTCTTTCATAGAACCTCTCAAAATAATTCTGTTGACAATAAATAACATATTTAGGTTGATACGCTGTAAAACAAAATTACCAAGCCAAAAATCAAGACATGGGCGATCATAGTTCTCCACAATTTCCTGTTCTTTGTAGCTCTTAGTAAATTTTGTCTTTTTTTGTCTCTCCTAAACACTGTTCTGCCAACTTTTTACACAAATTCGTTAGGTAGGTTTTATGTTGCTTTTCTCTATTCCACTTGCCTCTAATATGTCCTTTTAGTTTCTCAATATCTACCTTGTCTTTTTCTGATATTAAGTATACGTATCCTTTTTGTCATTTCTCACAGGTTAGGTCCATGGTATCCTCAGCACCCTTCTTTAGAACCACATTTCTGTTGTTTCATGTCTCTTCATCTGCGAAAAAAGACGACTGATGTTGTTTCCTGCGAAAATGGAGCTTCCTTCACAGTAGGCTACGAGATTAACTCGCTAACTACTGCCCAAAGGCGTGACCTTTCTTTCATCCTCTGAAATGTTACACGCACTTTTATCTGGGAAACCCTTGCTCCGACATATAATATAATAAGTTATTTCTATTTTCTTAATCCAGTATAAAGTACATATAAAATGATAATTCTCACTTGCCCTTTTGGTAACTGACAATCGACTGTAAGAGAAAGATTAGCAAATGTAGGAGAGGCGGGAATAAAAGAAAGCACTGCTGAACTCCGACTTCAAATAGAGTTGCAGATTTACCCCACATCCAACAGTTATTCTACTTAAACAATTTTGGGCATAACATATTGAGGGGTTCTTAATTACGAGTTTTTTTTTGTTTTTTTTTTGTGTTTTTTTTTTTTTTTTTTTTTTTCATAGTTTAAACCGTTTCACCCAGGCAAGGCGATAAAGTCTCTAAAACATAAAAATTACTGAAAGGGAAGGAAACTGAGAAAACGTTATTGAAGAGGAAATTTAATAAAAAACAGGTTGAAAAGAAATCAGAAGACGACAACTGACGCTGCATTTCATTTTTTAAAGATCGTAGTGCGTTGTGGTACAATGTATATCGGCTCGAGACGAGAAATCGGGGAGCCGAGTTCGAATTCCAGTTGAATTCGTTGCATTTAGTTACACGCAAAGATTGGACTCTGTAGCCTTGGTTGGCAATAAGTCTACCGCAGAAAGTAATGGCAACCTACTTCTACCCAGTCAGTCATGACTCTTTCGAGACATGATCGCCCAAGCGTCTATCACTTACAGCGCTTAACAGACTTACTTGACAGGAAAGCAAAAGTTCAAAAATATTTCCACATGGAAGAAGCTATAGAGAAGAAACTATTAATCTAGAATGTGCTGTTACATCTAGTAATTTCAGCAGTAAAATGATGAAACTTAGCTGACAATCCAGTATTGCACTTAAATTCGTGAAGTCATTGTACCAAAGCAGAACGTTGGTTACATTAATGATATGTTACTCTCATTTTCGAAGAAATAAATACAAGTAAAATGCAAGACACGAATTCATTCTTTAAAGAAATGAAAGAAACAAATAAGTGTTTAATAGATGATCAGCAAAGATCTAGAAATTAAACCTTCATGTATCCGAAAATTGTACAAAATTGTCTAACCACTTGTGGGAATTAAAATTAAAATTAAAATCAAAGTATGGAAAAGACCTCGATGTAACTTGAAGCATAGTAAAAACAGCCAAACCTTAAAATGGTAGTAAAATATGCAGATTATGCCAGGAGGGAAAATTGGCTATTATGTTGTCCCCAAACAGAAATGAATTTTTAAATGAAAGAGCAGAAATTGTCTAATTGTAACCATACCATTAAACACCTACTAGGATTATACAATCATGGATGAAAGCGTTCTAAGACCTTTAAGTAACTTCTAATTTTGAAAATTGCGCGTCCATAAAAGATCCCTATTACGTGAGCGTTTGAAAAACGGTTATATCACTTATTGTAAATCGCCTTAAGACACCAAAAGGTAGAACCCTAGGTTGTAAAATAACTCGTTTACAAATGAAAAATATTCAAAAGTTCTACAATATAATTGTATTGAATACTTTTTAGTGCAATGATCCAATTTAATTATGACCCAAAAGTAATTGATTAACTCATTATATATATATATATATATATATATATATATATATATATATATATATATCCCCGAGTGAATATAGAACGAAGAAAAAAGATTTTACAACGTCCAAAACATTAATTTAAAACAGTGCTCTGTAAATATTTATTATAAATTATATTTTAGAACATGTACATAATTTTTTATATATCCTCTACAAATAGTACATTTGTTTCGACATTGAAACTACAATGTCTCACATGCTTAGACCCTCATTTCACTTTTTTATTTACTTATTTATTTATTTTTTATGATTATGAAATTATAAGGAAATTTACGAAATTGATATTAACCGACATATTTATTTAAATTAAATTGTTTAAACGTTATTTTAATGGATACTCGTGTTTGAGTGGACAGTTTGTTTTTTCTATGATCAAACAGTACATTTTTAATTATCCAGCAGCCTAGATGTTCGAGAAATTTTGTTTGGAAAATCTTCCCAGTATGTGAAAGTATGTAGGCTCGAATCCTGTCGGAAAATAAATATATTCCAAACAACATTTCTCTAACATTTCATAAAAATTAAAATCTAGAAACGTCCAGTTCAACTGATGATTGCATACTGCATGAAACTCCAACATATAGGATAATATGTATATTTATTAATATGTATATATATTTGACACTCAGAGCCAATTGAAAAATAGGAATAAGTAAGGAGTAAAAGGAGACAAGAAAATGATGAAAAGAGGAAATAACCACGACATACGTATACGCACATATGTGCATGAGCATACAAACACGCACGCACACATGCACACACATGCACACACAAACGCACACACACAAAGAGAAAAGATTAACATCACACCAATAATAAGAGCTTCCAACTAGCGCATAAATTAGTTATATCAAATTTAATAGAAAAATAACGAGAATGAGAAAACAGTAGTCAGTTGCCGAAAAACCTCTGAATAGTGAACTGAACAATTACGAAAACTTTGTCTACGAAACTCAAGTCAAGTTGCTGAAAATAACATGAATCAGCTAAATGCCAAATTTTATTTGTATTAATCTTATATATATATATATATATATATATATATATATATAATTAAATTTTTTTTTTTTTATTAAAAATACATTGCGACACGGAAATTTCTAAGTTTCGGGATTTCTACCTCATCATCAGGCAATGTTAGATGATAGTTGTGAAAATGATTTTCATTTAAATATAAGAAACAATACATTTGCTATTTATAGATGTGGGAAAAGATAAAAATTAATGTGCGTTCAATTTAACTAATCAGAATAGAGATACACTTTAAATTTGAAAAACAAAGTTTATATTCTTGGGGAATATATGATTTCACCTTTCAATCTTAACGGCCAGTGTCTACTTAATTTTTAAAACCCCAATCTAAACCCTTTTCCCGTTGATGTATCCAGTATTGCTACAATATATATATATATATATATATATATATATATATATGTGTGTGTGTGTGTGTGTGTGTGTGTGTGTGTGTGTGTGTGTGTGTTGGGCAGCAATTTCCCTTTTACGCAGATTTTATTAATAACGACAAAGTATGTGGTTAAGTTTTTTTTATGTACTTTTTTATGTTTTCTTTTCTTTTCAGGACATAAATTATATAGAAATTGTCCAAATGTTCTGTTTTTTCGGATGCATTCGGCCATACTTATTTTCCATTATCGAGGATAGAATTTATTTTACGTGTGACTGAATAATTTTAATATTTATGTGCGTGTGTAGAGACATGTATGTATTATATTCCGAACACGATAAGCACGTTGTTTCCGGGTTCGTAGTCTTGGATTTTTTTTTTATTAATAATGCTTCCATTATTTTTAACCTTTTTATGTATGTGGATGATGCTATTGTATTTGTATTATCAACAGATATATTACGGATAGAGTTTGGTAGCTCTCCGTGTGCATTTAAATGAGATCAAATTGAACTATGGTCTGATAGGTGCAACGTTAGTTTTCTAGTCAACTGAATCGTGATATATCCAATGTAATTATTTATGAATTTGGATTGATCACGCACACAGTTCTTCAAAGGACATGTGAATTCGTAAATAATATTTGTTTTCAGTCATTTAGATCTTGCAAGTGAATTGTTATTTTGACGATGAGGTTAACAGTTTTAAATTTAGCGTAATAGATAATTGAGTCAACGGGAGTTGCGTATTTTTGGATGAAGTTTCGAAATGAAGATTCGTGCTGTTTATAATGGCTATGGATTTGGTTTTTGTAGAAAATAATAACGTTATTGTCTTTTTCCGTGTATTTTTTATTGTTATTGGACACATTAGAAATAGAAATAGTCTAATAAGATGGTCAATAAGATGGTTAAGGAAGTTGTTGT
This sequence comes from Ascarosepion bandense, assembly GCA_037127315.1. Classification (NCBI taxonomy): domain Eukaryota; kingdom Metazoa; phylum Mollusca; class Cephalopoda; order Sepiida; family Sepiidae; genus Ascarosepion; species Ascarosepion bandense. The sequence continues at coordinate 2,173,367 of JBBBDQ010000572.1, read as the reverse complement.
TCACAAATGTTTGTTTCATGTTATAAGATGAATTCTCATACGCTACTGTAAGACATTTTTTAATAACACCAATTTTATATTGAAGGGAACATGAAGTAATAAAATTAGGGTGAAAATCATTTTTATTAGTGTTTTTTTATGTAGTGAAGTAGTGAAAGTATTGTTAGTAGACTCCAGAGAACATCCAAGAATAGAAGATATTATTATTTTTTTTTGAGGGGGGGGGGGGCTAAACCTATATTGTAAAGTCGAGGACGGATTTAGTTTTGAATGTAGTTTCGAATTATTAATTTTTTATTTTGCTCTCAGCTAAAATGAAAATATGATCTACCAAGGAGACCTGCATATCTGATTGAGCACTCTGGAAGAATGGTAGACTTTGAAAAACAGTAGCTACTCTGGCATCTACGCATCGTTCATTCAACAATGAATTAGAACACTCTCAGCTATTGGGCGTGTATAATGATAATATACACGCTAAAATGTCTGCCGCCTTCTACCGAGCGCCGGTAACTCAGAGGTAGAATTGCCGACTGATACCAATGCGGTCGGGTTTCAATGCTGTGTAAAAAGCAGTTGGCTGTCTAACCGTACTGATGAGCTGTAACACAGCGAAACAGATCTGTCTGCGGATGACTATATATGTTCAATTTATGCATTGTATTGTTTTTATTGCACTATAGATGTATGTATTGATGTATGTCGACAGCCGAATGTGAAGTTATCAACAGAATTATTATATTAAATTTTCGGTGTATAATATTCGTTCTGTAACTAAAATTCACTCCTGGATAATATTGATCAGTAAAGTAAGAAATTAATCTTAAATTTGCTGTGTCAAATAATCGCTTTGTTCCTAATGAGGTTAAGGAATTAATTGGTTCATTTAATAAAGAAAAAAATTCGTCGACAGTTTAAATTTTAGAAAAAAGACCGAACGTCCATAATTCAAGATGTAATATATATTTGATGGAGGAATATTTCAGTTGTTCCAAAAAGAACTGGTGGAAATTAAATAGATAAAAAAGAAAGAGATAATGAACTAAATCTAAACATCAATGAGTACAGTAAGGCAAGCAGGAGAGTGCATTGTTAAAAGAAAATAGTACACACGCATAAATACATATATAAATTTGGTATATATATATCTATATATGCGTGTGTATATCTGTGTGACGCGTATAGAATATAATATTTACATTCTTCTGGCTATTGTTTTCATCTTTACTGCTATCTTTACGACGTTTCGGTCGTTGAACGTTCCAATCTTCTTCAGGTGCTAGAAATCTCGAAACGAACCCTTTATTACAATCACTGGGGTATATCATTCTCATTCTATTTTTGATGCTACTTCCGGTAGCCATGTAGTTATCTCCCTTTAACTTAACCTGGTATTGAACTCACAACTCTTTGTGTCAAGTCACTGGAACTAACCAAATTTCATATATATATTTTTATAAAAATTATACTTTTAATATATATATATATATATATATATATAATTTTAATATATATATAAAAAATTTTAATATACATGTAAAATATACTTTTAATATATATATATGACATATTTCTAATATATATGTATTTATATAAATATACATTTTAATATATATATATGCATAATAATTTTAATATATATAATAATTTTGATATTATTATATCAATATGTTAAAATATATATATATTTGACGCGTATATACTTTAAAGGACTGTGTTTAATGATTGCAGATAGGCTTGTCAGTGTGGAATAAATGTTTTGCAATATATTTTGGATGACAATTTGTTCAATCTTTTCCATATGCGCCATATTTGAGGCCTTGTGTCAAAACCAGACTAAGATTGGCACATGGCAATATGACTAGCTAAGTGTGAGTCAGGTGTAGATAAGAAAACCCACAACTTATAAGTTATAAAAGCCCAATGCGGTCAGCTGTCTGTCTTCAAAAGGCACAGCTATTTTTGAAACCTTGGCATCTGACCAGACTTGGACAATACAGACTCATTTCACGCTATTCGATTCAGTCAGCTCAGAAAATTAACCACTGGCTACAATCCAAGGCTGTCCAATTTAACAGGTATATGACTCATGCCGTAAACAGCAATGGTTATCATTTTATGTCTGCTTGGAGATAACCTCAGTGTCCAAATTCTAGGTCAGATTTTCTTCCCTTAACTGTTTATACATGTAATTGAATTTACCTATTGTGTAATCATTTAATTGTTGATCTTGTTTCATTTCTATGCTTTTATGCAAAAATATATTTTCGTTAATTATTCATCCTATACTCATAAATTATTTATCAACACGCAAAACACAAACTTCTACATATTTTATTCTTGAATTGCGCATGCGTGTGTGTCGGTTTAGTGAAACATTTGACTGATGGCATCCCATTATGTTTCCTTGTGTGTCGTCTTCTTCTTCTTCTTCTTCTGCTATGTGCTGTGTTACTTCATGAAGCTGTCGATCATGACTCACCACAACTTTCTGTCATTTTCAGGTCTCAGCAATGTTTATTTTTTTACTCTCGCTCACACTTCCTGTTGCGTTGTAGAACATACTCCCAAGAAGGTGCTTCTTTGACACGCCCATCCAAACCTCATCAAGTCAGAACCAACCATCTCTGTCTGTCTGTCTGTCTGTCTGTCTGTCTGTCTCTTTCTCTCTCTCTTTCTCCCCCCTCTTAAAACGCCCTTAAAACAACTCCATTTAGTAACTATAAGTTCGGTGTCTCTTCCACCACGTATTAGGTGAAAAAGAATAAAAAGGCTGCTTGTTATGTATAATACTCCCTGGTTCTTTCTTCACTTTTGACTTCATTATAACTTGAGAGTGTTAAATTCTCTAAGCCCTCTTTTCTCAGTTTTGACTAGAAATTTCAACTGTCTCTTTCTGATAGTAAGTATGCCTTTCCCTGTTGATCTAATTATTCTTAAAACTTCCTCGTTGTCCACATTTTCCGTCCATGGTACTCTCAGCAATATTCTCTAGAACAGCTTCCTAGACATAGATTCGACAGGTACTATGCCATGTGCATCCAATAAAGAGACAAAGACGATTTAGAGTCAATCTCGAGCTGCGGGGAATTTTTCCGCTCTGAAAATCAGCACTCGACTTTCATACATTTACGTGAGATCAAACACTGACTTCTGATGCTGGTGTAAATGACTAATTCCCTACAATGTTTAATCAAGATTGATAACTTTTTTTCCGTTTTCATCAAGGTAAATGTGGTGGTTTTATTTTGTATTTATGCACTGAATTAAAGAGGAGGAAAATATCGTTAAGTTTTCAAATTAAGCCATGAAAGTATTTGTAGAAGAGACAGAAAGAAGCCACATTACGTCAGAGAGAAAGTGACTTGAGTCGATCAACCAGGTTCGGATCGATTACATTGCAGATTCTACTTGAGATTTTGTCGAGAACCCCAAGATAAATAGCAGTGGCACTCAACCAGATGTGACAGCAGTATCCATTACACGAGCGGGTGGTATATTTGTATATGTGCATGATGTATTCAGACGTGAAAAAATTTCTGGCCCAACACAGTGAACTGACCTTTCTAGGAGCAGATTTAACTATTGATTCAATGTAGTCATTCCACTTGAGGTCGGCTGAGAGAGTTACGCCGAGGAGACGCAGTATATTGTTTCATGTAGACTAGCCTGATCCATGCTGATATAGGGTAGCAGAAATTTTTTAAAGTAGTTAAATGATAGCAGCTTCGTTTTGGAAGCATTAAAATTTTAAATCTTATCACTTGTTTCTAATCTGTGTTTCACGGATTCACATTCATTGTTCAGAAGATGTTATAATAAATATTTTACTATCTAATTATCAAGTTTCATTAAGATAAGCGTGGGTGATGCAATTCCAGTCATTGTCTATAACATTTGCCTCGCTACTTCCTGTTTTCCTGCTTTTTGGAAGTCCTCCTCTGTAATTCCTGTTTTTAAAAACTCTGGGTATCTCTCTGACTCATCTAATTATCGCCTTACCGCTTTCTGAAAAGGTGTTTGATAATATTATCAATGTTGAAATGGTTCATGATCTCACATCCTGCAACCTACTCTCTGACAAACAATGTGGCTTCCGCTTCACAGGTCTACCGCTCATGTGCTTACCGCCATCACTGAATATATACCAGGCTCTTGATAAATGCTGTAACCAGGAAGAAAGACACGAAAAGAAGGTAGGTTGAACCAGTGTATTGGAATTACAGAACATATATACAAAATAAGAGTGTTATTAGTCAGCAGATAGAAGATTCCGTCCGAACTGTCAAATTACACTGCATCTCGGCTGCCTCCCCAGTGTTAGTATTTATGAAGGAGAAAGAGTTCATACCAATGTAGATATGACATCATAACAATAAGAACGGCGAAGCCAGAGCTGTTGCCCTAGATATTTCGAAAGTGTTTCACAGGGTTTGGCACGCTGGCCTTCTGCGCAAGCTACATCTAATTGCTCCTATCGAATCGTGAAATTATGGTCTTTTTTAACTGGCATGCTTCCAGACTCTTTCCTACGAACATGGGCGTCTCTCTAGACTTTACCCTAGGGCATACGCTTTTCTTGATTTTCATCAATGTTCTCCTTATGTAATCGGTTCACAAGTAGACATCTACGAAGATGACACAACCATTTACTCCCATCTCAATAAGAAATCTGCTAAGGCTGACAAAATAAACCTAACTGCTTGTTTTGGAATGACTTCCAATTATGTGATGGATTGGGGTAATTTAATGCTTCCAAAATTAAGTTACTCTTCTTTAACAACCAGAGAGAAACTTTCGTACCTTCCATCAATATAGATGACCAGTGGTGATTGTGGAACTTTGAAAGTGGGGCACTTATGGGCTGAGCATTTTCTGAGGAGGATAGATCAAAAAGAGCTCAAGCAGCGTCTTCATTTTCATACGACACCACTATCGTATACATAACTTTGGAATGAATTTGAGTATAAGTATGTTACTTCACTAAATTAAACGGAATAATTTTCATTCATAGTAGTGAAATTCTAATCTATTTTTGCTCTCTTTTCTACTCTCAAACTGTTGGAACACAAGAGAGGTTAATTTCAAAACAAAATCAAAGGATTAATACTAATGACAACACTAGCAGAACAGTGTGATTTGTTTGCCCTGATTTTTTTTCTCCACAAAAATATTTTGAAGCACAAAAAATAAAACCAAGAAAAAAATAAATGCGAAAATAAAATAATGTACCGAAATAAATCAAAATGCTGTGGGCACCACAGCCGTACAAAAATCAGCTTAAAAATTAATTTGTGCTTTTGGCAAAGTCCAAACATATGATCAAGAAGCTACTTTGAAATAAAGAAATAATTTAAATAATACTATTTCTCCATGATTCTGAAACATGATTCGATTTTACTTATTTCTTTAGATTTTAACAAAAGTTAAAGTAAATTATTTTATATCAATATTTAAAAAAAATGACTTATTAGAGAGTAGAGTCAATTTACACCACTACTAGCTCAAAAATGTAAGCTTGATCGAATGGTTGGACTCGGAGTATAGTCAGTAACTGGATATTTCACAGTCAGGGAATTTCTAGGTCTACTGCGAATACCCGTTTGCCCGTTGACGAAATTGACGACATTACTACAAAGAGAGTTAGAAAAAATAACAAAAATACGTTAGTTCATTTTCTTCTTTGTTCTTTCTTTTTTCATTGATTTGATTTTACTTTTAAAAGGAGGAGTAAAAGAATATCTTTTATTACCCTGACCGCTGTTATTCGAGTTTAAGTTGATACGTGTGAATGATGACTGATGATTCTTCGGGATTGACATTTTATTGCTCTCTCCTGACTGACCGATTCACTTCTTCTTCTTCTATGTGCCCTGTCCCTTCAGGACGTAGGCGATCATGGATCTCCACGTCTCCCTATCCCTTGTGGCTCTTAGTATGTTTGCTCCTGTTGCTCCTGGCAACCCCCGTTCCGTCATCCACCTGATCAGACTCTGCAGATATGTTATCCGCTGCCTTCCTCCGTCTCTCCTTCCTTCTATCTGACCAGTCAGTATCAGGTTCTCCAGGCTCTCCTTCCTCATTGCATCTCCCAGGAACTTCAGTTGTCTCTTCCTGATGCTCAGCATCAATTTCCTTTTTGTTGCCATTCTTTCTAACACTTCGTCGTTGCTTGTATGCTCAGTCCACGATATCCGTAGCATCCTTCTGTAGAACCACATTTCGGCCGCTTCCAGTTTTTTCCTCATTTTCGATGATATTGTCCAGCATTCACAGCCGTACTGAAGAACTGACATCACGTAGCAGTCTAGCACTCTTTTCTTCGTTTCTATTGAGATCTTCCTGTGTGTTAGTATTTTGCTCATCTTCTGGAACGCGTCCTTTGCCATGCCAATTCGCCTTCGGATCTCCGTGTCACACTTTCCATCTCCTGTTAGAACACTTCCTAGGTACTTAAATTCTTGGACTTGTTTGATTCTGTTATCCCCCACCTGTATTTGGCATTTTGGGTTGTATCTTTTGCTGATGACCATGCACTCAGTTTTCTTAAAGTTTATTTGTAGTCCCTTCTTGTCACTCTCCACTGCTACTTTCTGTATGAGATCTTGCAGTTTCCTTTCCGTGTCCGCAATCAGTACTGTATCGTCCGCGTATCTTATGTTGTTCAGGTTGTGGCCTCCAACAATAAATCCTGGTGTGTCATCTAGGGTCCTCAAAATATTCTCGCTGTATAGGGTGAACAAATCCGGTGAAAAGACACATCCTTGTCTTACGCCTTTTTCTATCTTTGTGTATCTACTGAGGTCGTTACCTGTCCGTATGCAGGCCGTTTCTAAAGGTTGCAAAACATTCTGTTTCTGATATTAGGAGTAATATAAGAAATAATTGGAGAAATACAAAGTTTAAGATAATTTATTTAAAAGAAAAACAGTAATTAAAAGGATTAAATAAGTAAACTAAAGTGTTTTTAAAAAATATAAAAAAATAAATAGACAAGGAGATAAGTAAGAAATATTAAATATTTAACAAAATAAAGGAGCATAAAACTTCAATATTTTTGCAGATACTCATGTTTCTTTGGTGTCGCTGTTTGTTGTAGAAGTGCGTTTTTTATAATTCAAAAATTTATCGATAATGCAGTGTTGTCTTTTAGTTGTAGTGTCGTGTATGTGTTTGTGCTGTTTTGTAAAAAGATGTTTGGAAATATAACTTTGTTTAACCTTAAGGAATCGAATACAAGAGAGTCAAAAAAGGTATGGTTCGCTTGATCGTTAGTTTAAAAAGGAGTCATTTCAGTGTTCAGTGGTGACCATTATAAATAGGGAAAGAAGAGGTCTAAATTGTTTTTGTTTTTTTTACCAGGCCCCTTTTCTTTGATTTTTTACCAAATGCCGGCATTGTGAGCAAATCTTAGTAGGGTGTATGAGTCTTGGTGATCTTCGTTGGAACCATTGATAAACAATTCAGGTCACCTGCTGTGTGTGACTCTCTTTATGTAGTGATGGACGAACCATTTTGCATACTTCTGAGATACAGAAATTCGGCGTCTGGGAATTCGGTGCCGATTGTCTTCAGCAGATTAGAAAAAAAATTCTGACCAATTCTTTCACTCGGCCATAAACCACTGACTGCCTGTGTATCTACATCTAAGTTTGGGACATTATTTCTAATTAACGTCATCCTTCAGATATGAAAATATGACTAATAAGTCTTTTTCCATCTCGAACAACATGTCTGCTTCTATCTATCTGGTTGTATATATATATATATTGTTTCTGATGAAAGGCCGAGGACGGTCTAAAATATCAAATATAAAAATATAAATAAATAAATACTGTCAAAAAAATACATTTTTAAACTTACAATTTTTTAGTAGTTTTTCCTATATATATATATATATATATATATGTATATATATATATATATATATATATATATATAGGCAGGAAGTAATTTTCTAAACATATGCTGTTAAATATAAGAGGCAATGAATGTCTATTATGTTTAATCATGAGCCGTTCTAAACGTTGTATTTTTGCTTTAATTTCAGTTGAAAATAAAGACAAAAATTCTCCAACATAAAAAAATAATAAGAAACAGGAACATCGCGTAAGCAACAAAGAAAACAGTGTAAAAGTATTGTACGATGACAATTCTCTATATAGCAGTTTCAGGCAGGATTTTTGGTTCTACAGAAGGATGCTGAGAATAACATGGACAGAGAATGCGAACAACGAGGACGTTTTAAGAAAATGAAAGTTAAAAAGTAATTTATACTTAGATCGAAAAAATTCTCGGACAAATAATGAGGAACGAAGGCTTGGAAAATATGACATTTACTGGATCTTTACATTTATTGAAGGCAACAGGGACAGAGTGAAACGGCGAGTAACCTACTTAACCTACTTAACACAATGTTGGAAACAGGGGTTTGAAGGAATAGTAAAATGACAAATACTGCTAAGAGTTAAAAAGGATAGGATGATCGTCTACGTCCCGTAGGAAAATACCACCAAAAAATGTAGGCAGGGACCTTCAGTTTTTTTGGTATTAAAACAAGTCTAGAAATGCAACTCTGAATTCAAATCCCCTGGTAACATTTCAGGGGTTAATGTAGAAATGTAAAAACTATTACACAATAAAGTCAAATTTCTAAACATTAGTCAATCTCGGCTATGTTGAATATTTAAGTAGTTCTGTTCTTAGCATGCACAGATTTCAAGTAAATGTCTGTATGTATATGCATCCTTATGTTTTCTTTTAATATTTTACGGACAGCATTAAAAGGGAAAACCGTCCTTGGTATGATGATAAGCTACATCCGACAGCAAGGCGGAAGGATTTAAGATAGCTGATGTTCCCTGGTCCATACTGCCCAAGGGTGATAGTACCCGATGGGTCCCAGCAATGGGCAAATAGTGAACTTCCACCTGAACTAGGGTCAAAATCTGAAAGTATATAAATATATTAGAAGATTGTGTTATATAGGCTTGATGAAAACCTCGTTTAGACTGGAGGCTATTCGTGGTCGAGAGGTCTAAGACGTTACCAGATCAAATGATAGCTTCCCCTATATAGATAGGGGTCGCAGCTTCGAATCCTGCCGAATGGCACACATTTTCATAATAAAAATTTATCGTAAATAATCAGGCCGGTAGAAATAAGTATATAATACTGCTTCATTAAAAACAGAATATCTACTTAAATACGAGTATCGATAAAAAATAATGTTCAAACAATTCATTTGAAATTGTCGGTTGCTTATAACCAAGTTTCGTTAAAAAATTCGTTGATTTCCGTAACATGTTTACATTTGTTGACATTACGATATATTTCAGAGCAGACATGTTTGTTTACGATAGATCGAAGATTGTGTTATATAGGCTTGATAAAAACCTCGTTTAGACTGGAGGCTATTCGTGGTCGAGAGGTCTAAGACGTTACCAGATCAAATGGTAGCTTCCCCTATAAATTAAGTCTAAGCCTCAAGCAGTTACTCTCCTTCGATACCCGATGCTTTCTCAAAAGGGTAGGCGCTGGTGGGTACTTGGATAAATTTTCCACGGTATTCCGTTAAACCCACTTTGAACCTCGTCCTTGTGTCACATTTAGTAGCGACTTAGGCGCGCTAAAAGTATCTATATATCGGGATAATCGGAACTTCTTGTCTCCTCTCTTTGTTCTCATAAAATAACCTTATTTAGTGGTTCTTGAGCCTTGCATTTGGATAAAAATAGACACATATATCTTCAGAATTTCTGTTTGTCTACAAAAGGATAATGAGGATAACATGGGCTGAACATGTGACCAACAACCAGGTTTTGCAGACAAAAATGAAACTCATACTTGACATCAGAAATATCTGGGTCACGTGACGAGGAAGGAAGACTTGGAAAATCTGATACTCACAAGACAGATTGAGAGACAGAGGAAAGCAGCGTGTGACATACTTGATGGGCTTGAGCGGATAGATGGCAAAACAGGGTTTAAGAGAAATAACAAAAAATCAAAACCACAAGAGCTACAAGGGTAAGGGTGATATGGAGGACCATAATCGCCTTCGTCCTGAAGAGACATGGCACAGAAAATAAGAAATACGTAAAGATAAGAAATACGTAAAGATATCCAAAATGGAGTGTCATTAAAACGCTGATATGTACATATCAGCGTTTTAATGACACTCCATTTTGGATATCTTTTGGTAGCCAATTTTCAGGTGTGTGTGTGAATAGAGCAGCGTACATGGATAGGTGTGTGAGAAAAAAAACGAAATGTAGAGAAACAAGTGTATGTGTCGTGGGGAAAGGAATTCAAAACTATTCCATTACCGGATAGATAAAATTGAGATTAAGAACGGGCGAAACTTTCTATCGCCTAAAATCACGATTCTCTATTGAGAAAAGTAGTCAGTAAAAGGTCACGCCTCTGAAGTTCATTGGTACCTTGCTTTGTTGTCGCGATGGCACTTCTCCCGTGCACAGTGGGGTTCTGGACGGTAAGGGTGAATGTTGAAAAACAAAGGATGGTTGAGAGCAAAAACAGGACAGGAGTGGATAAAAATTATCTTTGTTCGTTCAACATCAATATAATTACGATGAAAATGCCGAACAAATTTTAACAAAAAAAAAAACAAAAAAAAAAAGATCTAAAGTTTTTGAACATTACTCAGAATACTCGTAGTGCAGGTTTTAAAATAGCACACACAGCGCGCCACCAACACATACTGAACTAGCAAATGACAGATAAACTGATACTGATGCTGGTTTTTTAATGTGTCTTGTGATTTAAGGGAGTGTATTTACACATTCTCCCACGGGGGCAGTATATGCCAAATCTCCTTTTTTATTTTGGGAACTTACACATATTTCTGCGTGGGCAGGTACCCAATTACTCATGACCATCATCATATGACCAGGGTTTATTTACCCAGCCGCCCAGACTGATTTGTGACACAAGATCAGATTTTAGTGTGGTGAATCTGAGCGCGTATGCTCGGGACGCTTGTTAAATATTACCCGGCCCCCGCAAACGCAGTAACTGGGTACTAAGCATATCTTAGCTGATCGTCTTCTGAAATAATGCTATTTTGCTGATAATGATTTTCTAAGCATAGTTTAGATGTAGCACAAGGCCGAATGTATGGGCACCCAGTAAGGATCGAAATCACTTCTCAGTCGTAATGAATTGAGCGAGACAAGCTTGCTAGCCATTACATGACGTCGAAGTGCCCAAAGCATATAACCAGGGACTACTCTTTACCCTACTCGTTAGTACAACCGGAAGATATTTACTGGTTTGAGTTTGAGTTTTGTTTAATGGCATATCAACCTCTGTAGATAATTTAATGACAAAACGGTGGGGTTTTAAGGTATTTTTTAATGTTCAATTATAGTGAGAAGTTTGATTTATGAGATTTTAATGAAAATTTTGTTTTTATTGTTTTTTTAGAAAACTGAAAATGTCTTCTAGTCTTATATTCAAAAATGTTTTGCTGAGAATAATTTTTTCCTTCAAAAATGTGTTATGTTAATTTTTTCTTCAAAAAATGTTTCTTTTTCTATAAAAGTATTTTTATGTATATATTTCTATAAAAGTATTTTTATACTTTCATAATGTTTTGACCCCAGTTTGGAAGTTAACTATTTACCCATAGCTGGGACCCCCTAACAGGTGCTACCATCCCGGGTCAGGGTGGACTTGGGAACAACAGCAATTAAGAGGTTGTTCCATGCTCCTTACAACCTCTCAATCAGAGGCCTTGCTGCCGGATGCAGTTTACCGTCATGCCCAGGACCATATTTACTGGAAAACATCTACAGAGATCAGAGTCTGTTTCTGAGGATATCTTAGCTATGAAGTTATGGAAAGTCTTTTTAGCATAATCGAGAACTTTCTTATTTTCTCAAAGATAAGTTGATGGCAACGAAGTTTAACAACTCTGATAATGAAAAGAATGTCTCAGAATGCATGATTCGAAAGTATTTATTCAGTCGAGTCGTAAAATACATCTATTTAATGCTTCAGTACACATCATCAGTGATGTTTCTAGCTGAAGTTCATTAGGAGTTTTGGGTTTTTCAACATCATACCCCCTCTCCACGGTGACCCAGCTGATACTGATCAGGTGTCGACTTGTGTACTTCCTTTCAGCTACAACTTTTCCATCTTCTAAACGTACACTATATGACTTTTCTTGGCAACTTATTGTCAAATTGCGGAAATCCAGCCACAATTTTCCATCTATCTATGATCACGAACGCGGCAGCGTGCTTGGCTTGAAGTGCTAAGTGCAGATTTTATTCCCCTCTTCCACAAAACACATACACACACAGAGAAATGCACTCAAACATCACATTCTGCTTACACTTATTCCCACTTTCATTTATGTTAATAGTCAGGCAATATTTAAAAAAAATATCGTAACCCTGGCAGGGAGCAAACAAGTGCTAGATTCTAGCCAGGAATCACTCGTAGGTAACAATAGTTCGGGGTACCCTAATTCTGTCCAAATTCTAATGAGATAACCTGTTAAAATAGGTACCTCAAAAATTTTCTGAAAAAGAGTATAAAACTTTGAAAAAGCCCCAAAACTTTATTAAAATAAGTCTTATTGTCAAAATGTTTGTTATTATTAAGAGGAAAAACTAAAGTAATTTTTTTATTAATTTTTAAATCTTTTCTAGCACGTTCAACATTTTTTTTTTTAAATTTATTTTTTTCGTCAACGGGTGGATCCAAGATTAGTATTTTAAATTTTAGCGTCTTTTTTAGCGTTAAAAATATATTGTTTGGAAATTCTTCAAAAGTCAAATAATTCTCGGATTTAATGAAATTTTCAGGACTTATTCACAAAGAATAAAATTATTTTTGAAATTTAAAAAGAAAAATCTTGGTAACTTTTTAAGTTTTCTTTTAAAAAATCTTGGCAATTTTTGAAATTTTTAAAGAAAATCTTGGTGGTTTTTTAAATTTTTTAGAAAATCTTGATAATTTTTTAATTATTTTTTATATCTGTTTCCGCTGCTCCATTTTATGAAATTTTGTGAAATTAAAATTTCAGGCCCATATTTTTATTTATTAAAAGTAGAACTCAATAAAGAATTTAAATCACGAATTTGCTTTTTTCAAACAGAAACACCATTTACCAAAACTCTGCTCTGAATTAAAAAAAAAAATACAGTAAAAATGTGGCATTATTTAATTAGAAAACTTTAAATCATTTCTGTAAATAAGGTCATTATTGTCTTAAGAAAAATATTTTCGATAATTAATGTAATTTTTCAAGAATGTTTTTCATTTTCTTTTTAACGTTTTAAAATTCTGTATTAATTTCACACTTTAAAATGATATTATTAACTGAAAACTATATTTATTAATAAAAATGGAAAGGTTTAATACAAATTATTAATTATCAATATTTTTCAAAGAATTTTAAACTTTTTTGTATGCGTACCAAATTTTTTAAGTACGGGCGACGATACGCCACATTATCCGAAAATAAAAGTAATAAAAAATATAGTAAATTTAAAGCCAAAATTTCTAAAATTCAGTAAAACATTACATTACGTATAATATTTTCCTATATTTTTACGATTACTGAGTACTTAAAAATTATATAAAAGTCACTCACGTCATTTTCTTAAATTATGTTTTAGATATAAAGTCTTCGTAGAACAACATTAGATCTGACATCACCCTTTCTGTCGGGTTTAAAAACCCGGCTACTGTCGGGTTAAAATGCTTTTCCATGATATTTTAAACAAAGTAAATAATCTTCTATGTGCCGTGTCCCTTCAGAACGTAGGCAATCATGGCCTTTCACATTTCCACCTCCCTAACCCTGCTCTGCCATCCATTTGCTCAAGTCCATCAAAAATGTCATGCGTTGCTTTCCCCTGTCACTGTTTCACTTTATCTGTTCTGTGAATGTCAGATTCTCCAAGCCCTCTTTCCTCATTATATGTCCCAGAAACTTCAGCTTTCTTTTTCTGATATTAATTATTAGTTTCCTTTTCGTTTCCTTCCTCTCCAAAACCTCGTCGTTGCTAATATGTTTAGTACATGTTATCCTCAGCATCCTTCTGTAGAACCACATTTCGGTGACTTCAAGTTCTTTCTTTTGTCTTTGATGAGATTTTCCAGTATTCACTGCTATATTGAAGGACATACATCACATAACAATCCAGTGCTCTCTTCTTTGTTTCCATTGAAATTTTTCTGTCTCTAAACGCTCTACTCAGCCTTTTTAATGCATCTTTGGCCATGTCAGTAGGCATTCGGATCTCAGTCTCGCTTTTCTTAAGTATTTAAATTTCTGTCCCTGGTTAATTTCAGTATCCTCGATTAGTAGTTGGCATTTTGGGCTCCTCTTTTTACTGATGACCATGTATTCAGTTTTCTTGTAGTTTACGTTTAGTCATTTCTTTTCGCTTTCTTTAGCTACCTTTCTTGTCTGTATGAAAGCGGTTTGCTGCCAGTATTAATTATATTTTAAATCAGCTGATATTCTTCAAATAAAGTTTCAAAAATACATTTTCATTTTGCAATTTTTTGTAAAGAGAATTTCATTGTTATAAAAGACAACTAACAATGAGGCGCTAATCAGCTATTTTAGCAAAAATAATCAAAAACTCCTTTCAGCCAATTTAAATTAGTTATTGAAATACATCAAAGTATTTTACTTATTGGAAATAGTAAATTTAATTTGTTAACTTGAAATTAAAAGTAAAATAAATGCTTCAAGAAAGATTTTTCCTTTTTAAAAATTAATTTTAATTCATACGTATCGCGCTTGTTTGTTTCTTTTTTGTTGTTGTTGAGAACCCTCTATTTAAATTACCAACAAGAAGTTAAGAAGTTCTGCCATATTTTCTGATTTAACGCCTTCACACTAACATCTTTCACAGTCGCATTCTTACAATTTAGGGCCGTATTTTGTTCTACAACGATGAAGACCTTAATTCGTAGTTTGATTCATTTTTCGAGTCAACACTTAACTATTTCTATCTACGAGAGATTGAATAGTCAGTGGACCGTTGGCAATTGTTATATATCAATTCGAAATATGTACCAATTCAATGTGGTATACCAGTGACGTATACCAGAACGACGTATGCTGTATAACCTGCAAACCAATGTTGAGGATCTGCTTGAAATATAACGACGGACAACATGTGTACAAAAATATATTCAGTTTATTCTCTTCAATGTGACAATTGTGTGTAGAGGCATAGTCAGAAGAAGCACGCACATGCGAGGGAGTTGTCTTTCCTTGAGTTCTTTTCGTGTTCAGCGTTTGGGCTCTCTTTAAGGTCTCCTCTGTCTGTCTAGACCCAGAAAAAAACTGGTCTTATATATAAGTTCACGCTCTGTAGAGCTTCACCCAATTACGCCATTCCCGGGCAGGCATAAATCCCAAATGTTGTCGTTGACCAGTTGCCTTTTGGTATAATCACATTATTGTCGATTTCATTGTTCAAATTTTTTCCAACTTTGACACGCTGACGCAATGCCTGTTTATTTCATCGTTTCTGACAACCACAACATATTTCTCGTCGGCTTACTAAATTATAATTAATTTCTCTATTCATTGTTTTATAAAACGAAAAAATTTAATGTAAATTATATTCGGTTCTGACCGAATAATTTAATTAAATTATATCACATTGTTTATATTTCGTGACATATGAAAACCGGTGTTGTTTTCATAAACATTGTTTATTTTTGTTTTTGCATTCCAGCTTCGACTGAAATCATCGCGTGTTCTTTTTCAACAGGAATAAATTATTTTCAAGTTCAATTATACTCTCTTGGTCCCTAGAATATATAGCACAATGAGGGAGAATACATTGTTGAATGATTCCTCGGAACTATTATTAAATAATTCTGTTTTAATTGTACTTGTTCCTCCCCTCGTTAGTTCACTTGACCGTTACACCCTCCCAATACGTCATAAATAATAGACTATTCCGTTTTGATCATGTGGAAAACGGAAATATACTACTTCATTTCAGTCAGAAAATGGAAGAAAGAAAAAAGTATAGAAGTGGAGACAGAGGCATCCCCGACGTGGTGCAATGGTTAGCAATCGTGTCTCGCTAGAACCTACTACAGTGAATTTGATCCTAACTGAGTACCCCATACTTTTGGCTTTGAGCCACATCTAGGCAGCGATTAGAAAATCAATATAGAAGTGGAGAGAGAGAATCATATTAAGATGATGATAACAGATTCTCCATTTTGATTTTAGCTAAAAGGCCGAGAAGCGATAATAATAACCAGCTGGGGTGAGATGTGACACAGAAGTCAGTTTTTTAATGTGAGGAACCCGAGTACATATACTCGGGAAATTGGTCAAATATTACCCAGCCCCCGCATACGGGATGACTGCGTACCAAGCATGCCTTTGCTATTCGAAGCTTGCCATAGAGGTCAAAGCTGGTCAAAAAACCGAGAAGCGATTATATTCTCTCCCAACTCTGGCAGAATGTGACAAGGTCCGTTTAATGTAGAGAACACGAGCGCGTGGACTTGAACCAGGTCCACCAATAGCCCTGTCCTCGCAACCGTTGGTTGTGCTGGCATCGGTATTACTACCTATGCCCCCTCTTTAGTGAAATGAGGGAGGTACTGCCGCGGAACCGCTGAGCTCAGTAATAGCTTCAGTTGCGCTCTGTCTAAAGACAGACACATATCGTTAATCCGCTCGAGGACATCTATTACACTTTGATCCCAGCCAAAAGGCTGAGACGCGATAGGTAAAAACGTTTTTTTTTGTTTTTTTTTTTAGCAAGGGACTTGAATGTTTTTGTAGCAAGACAACGTCTTTCCTCAGGAAAATGATCATAGAATTTTTTTATGGGAATTTCTTCCACGCCTAATGTATTACCTGGAACTATCACCTTCAGACTTGAACACCATGTTACATGAATTAGTGATGTCATAAACTTTTTGAAGAACTAATCATATCAAGACTAAAAGATTTTCTTTATGGCACATATTACTTGAAGGTGAAGTGATAGAAAGACAGCTAAAAACTTTGACGACTGAATAATTAGATGAAATATTATGTATTAATAATAATACTATGAATTAATATCCTTAAGTGTTTATATATATCACCCCAACAATGTAGTAAAGCCACTAGGAAACTAAGTGTAGAAGAATTAGAAAACATAAACTTTACTAAGGAGCAAGAACAAAAGAATAATCAGGACAATAGAAGCGATTGACGCTGCATTTAAATTTTGGAACATTAAAGTTGGCTAGAAAGCATGACATTTTGCACGTAATCAATATTTTGAATCTAGCAGGTGTACGTTGGGCACCGGTCATAACGTGACAGTTTACTCGCCTTTGTTGTTGTTTTTTTTTAATTTTTTTTTTGTATTTTTTAACGCCATACCTAGTAATCTTCATGTCTTAGCCGATCATGGCTCTCCACGGATACCTTTTTTTTATTACCCATGAACTGACATAAAAGAGAATGTAGTTTCCCCGTTTTCTTTTTCATAGTTTTAAATTCAAACTTATCATTCTCTTAGAGTAGATGCCATCCAAG
The DNA here is from genome assembly GCA_037127315.1 of Ascarosepion bandense. Lineage (NCBI taxonomy): Eukaryota > Metazoa > Mollusca > Cephalopoda > Sepiida > Sepiidae > Ascarosepion > Ascarosepion bandense. The sequence continues at coordinate 2,155,807 of JBBBDQ010000572.1, read as the reverse complement.
GCTAGATAACATAGTCAACAACATTTAGTCCGTTGTTGGGGCAGAGTGGAAAATGGATCCATGCCTTTTTCAAGAATATTAGTAAGAAAGCGGACTAGGCCGATATTTGAACACGGTTTGCCGATTCCTTTTTCCGTGCTGATAATCGTTATACATAGCTTATGCTCTGAATTCGTCAGTATTAGTCGTTTATAATTATCTATAATCAGTAAAATTACAGTTTACTCTTTAAGAGAGTAAATTATATCCGATATCCATAACATGATGATTCATGTCAATCCAACATATATAACCACTTAGCACTTTCTACGAGTCCGTTTACTTTGGCAAAAGAATTGCTATTCTTTCAAAGATCTTGCATTCTGCTGCTTACTTTTAACATTGCCATTTCCACGCCTATTGGATTTGATGAATTTAACAAACAAAAATTGCCTACAGTGAACCATACTGAATGACTATGGAAGACTTAAGTGCAGGATTCAATGCAAGATTTCTGATAGATTTTCAAAAGCGTAAAGTTTTCACCTAGCAGAGATTTCCACTTGATCATTAGTCGCTCTTTCCACCTTTGGTAGCTTGTGGATTACCATGATTTATTTATGTTATCCCTCCACCTGTTTTATTTTTACTCTAGTTTTTCTTTCTTTCCTCGCACTTCCCGACTGTGGAATTCTCTTCCAAACGATTGCTTCCCCGTCGGCTACAATCTCCAGGAGTTTAAATGTAAGGTCAATAGACACCTCCTAACACACTAACCTGCTCCCATTCTATCAAGCACTCTTCCCATCTGCCTAACCCTCATCCTCGCTATCCTTACTCTTCTGTCACCTTCCTCCTGACATTCCCTATGTCTAACCACTCCTTCTCTTTACCTTCTCCTATGTAGCCCCATGCGCAATAGTGGCAGTGGAATGCCTTGCTTGGGGTGAGATGATTAAAAAAAAAAAGATCTTTTAATGTTTTCAAATAGTTTCAAGGACTTGCTACAGATGCTATTGAAAAGTGGGGTCAAACTGGCTACATTTCTAAGAGTTATCACTGTTCATCAGTTCACGACTTGTTTGATTTGGGAATGTTTCAATTTGAGCTGAAGATTTTTTTCCTTGTCACACAATCTAAACCCTATAAAAACACTTGGAAATACGTAGATAAGATATGTTATCGTTTTAGTGCAAATTAGAATTGCTGTTGATTTCTGCATAGCTATAAGTTTTTCAAAGGCATCTCGCTCACGACTTAGTCGGTGTTTTATTGCAACTTTCTAGTTCTTGCACGGTAGCTTGTGACCATAATATAAAAAATTAGTCATTTGATCAATTTTTGTTCCATTTATTTGAATATTAAGATTGTATTTTCTCTATTGTTATTAAAACACTTTTCTTGGGGTTTAATCCATTTATATTATGGGAAAATGCTACAAAAATATATATTGATTTGTTTCTTTTTTATGGATTATCAAGCTTTTGCAGGTTATTTAAATCCACAATTATTTTTAAGATAATAATTTACTCTTCCCTCCAGATATGGATAAAATAGGACAGATTGGGATCTATGTAACTCTTGGTTAGTAACCAGCTATGTAACTCTTGGTTGGCAACCAGTCTACTGAAGAAAGTAATGGTAACCTACTTCAGGAAAATCTTCTACCCAGTCAGTCATACCTCTTTCGAGACATGATCACCCAAGCGTGTATCACGTATGGCACTTAACTGACTGACTGGATTTACTGATACAAATCCTAATTAATCTATAATGTTGGGAAGAAGATGCTGATTTATAAAAGATATGTAAAATTGCGCGTAATTTAATAACGAGTCTGATTGGAATGGGAACTCGACTCTCCGATTTTCAATTCCGAAGCGTTATCCATTACAACACAAGAACATTTAAGCTGACAGCATCTGGTATTTCCAAACAGTCACCCGTTTAGGTCTAACGTTGCTTAACTTCAGTGAGAATACAAGTACCGATGTTTTAACATGATAAACCTCAAAAAAGATAAACTAAGAAGCAAATAAATATACAATGTCTATAAAAATATATAGTGACATTTTTTAAAACTTTTCATGATTCTATACACTAACTTTTAGTTTTTTTAATATAAATAGTATATATATATATATATATATATATATATATATATATATATATATATATATATAAGTTTAGAGTCAACGGACCTACCAAGGTTTGGTGAAACCTTGAAAAGTGGCTGCTTATCTTGTTCTTTATCGGCTCTTACTGCCGAAGTATGGAAACGATTAGGTCTTGGGTTCTACCAGGGCTTTTTACGCTCAGCTTCAAACTAATTTCTTCTCCTTCGTTGATACTTTTTATTCTTCTACATTCTCGTCTTAGACACACTCTCTCTCTCTCCCTTTTCAATGAGGATGATGAAGGTGGAGGCATTTCCTCCACCTCCATAAACGAGTTCATCCGCGGTGAATCCAGTGGTTGTTATTGTTGCTCTTGTTGTTGTCGGTCAAGCTACTTTGGTTCCAGTAAATCCGGCAGATGCACTTGCTTCTGTCAATGATGGTGTTGTTTTTGCAGCTGTACTTGTTTTCGCTACTGCTCTTTGGGTGGCGACTTCTGCCACTGCCCCATTGCCTTTGACAGCTACCCTTTCGTTTACTGTTGCTGCTCTTTTGCCGTCTTTTTAAGTGTTGCGCCCATTTTTGGTGGTACATCCTGCAGGAGAGGAGAGAGTAGGTGAGTTTTCTCTTTTCACTACCTCCGTCCATTCACTACAACCACTTGGAGCATGGCCGAACTTCTCTGCCCCTACTGCTTTCACACACGCTACTGGTTTGGATGCTGTTGGCGTTGCTGGTGTCGTAGCCGGATTCCTTTAGGGCACGCTTTTGACAAATGCCCGCCGGCAACACAGGATCAGCAGCGGGGACGACTACCCTCTACTATTATGAGTAGTTTAAGCCCTCTGCACACCAGTATGTCATGGATGTTCAAAAAGTACTTCCTATTTAAGTTTACTTGGAGGCTGAAGTCTAGTAGGCACCCCTACTTAGCTCAGCAAGCTGGAAACTTCCTCGATCTGGCGAAAGTTAGCAAAAAGAAAATGGTCCCACCTAGTCCGTAATTATGTCCAAAGGCACTCCATGTACAGTGTTCAACAAGTGCCCATATACTCAGTCTGCCACCTGATGGTTTTTGTAATCAGCACGCTTTCTGCCAGCTTCTTCGCTTCCTTTTCTTCCCTCAGTAGAATGCCTCACATAGCATTTAAACGTTTGGCAAAAATTTGGGATGCTATTTTTGGGGTTTTTTTGACGACTCTTTCATCATCTCTCAGCTGATGTAGATCAATTTATCGGTTTTTATATCCCTTGTCAGAAGGGAGATGGTTCTGGCCGTTACAGCATTCAGGGCCTCGGGAATGATTAAGAACTCGTTGTCCTTTATAAAATCCTGATATTCCTGTTGCATCTTCTCAAAACAAGACGCGACTTTTTGGCTCTACTAAAGGTCCAAACTGATAAAGTTGAAGACGGTAAACTTCGCCTGGGTAGCAATTGGCTGGGGAGACTAGGCTATTGTGGTCATGGCCTCACCCCATCATGCCAAAAATAAAAAGTCCAATAAAAAGATTACACAGGTTAAAAGGAAGTAGTACAACACAGGACAAAAACAAGGACAAAAAATCTGGACAAAAATTGAAGTAACAGGTACTAGTAATAAAGCTTCACATAAAAATAGACGAATCCAAAAATCACTCGCAAGGACTGATTAACTGAATCACGCGCATGCTGAGTCGTCCTTGAGTTCAAAGTTGACTAACTGGAAAGCTAGTAACTCAACAACAGTTTCATAATCGAGAACTGAAAGAGCATAAACTATTAGCATTGAAATTACGATCACATTAAGTCATATCAACTGTAAAATGATGACACCTATCTGCCAATCTAATAATGCAGTTAATTTGGTAAATGGTCGATACCGATGAGTACCTAGACATGATTAAATTACTTTGTTCTGTTATTTATAATCAGTTCTGCAAACATAACAATTGTAACATAGCGAAAAATGTAGCAACGGAAGTAAAATGAAAGAAATAAGAAACCAAAATTAATAATAAAAAGACTTTATGTGTTAACTTAAAATAGTACAATCAAAATCTATTGAAAGTTTTCTATCAATAACCAACTTATACGAGAACTTAGTCATATAAATTACACTAGCACAATTATGTTAATATCATGTGATATTATCGATGCCCTGTTTTAGAGACATACATAAAACTTACAGCAATAATTTGATTTGACTGCCTGTGATACCAGCAGGAAGTGAACGTGACAACAATGTTCCCATTCTTTATGTTTGTTGGTAGTGCTTCGAGGATATCATTTTCTAATCAGCTCCTTTCAACTGAAAACACCTACCTAGCCTTTAAAATTCGTGTAACAAGTAGCCATCAGTCACATTATATATATTTGATAAATAATCTAAAGACATATATAGAATATATATATATATATATATATATATACATACACAATGTGACTGATGGTTATATGTGGCACGAATTATATATAGTGTAAGAAAGTTATCGATCAAACTGCCGGCTAAATCGTACTAAACTCCTACCATTATCACGAGATGAGGGGCAAACCTAGCTCCGAAACGTGAAAATTTTTGTGTAGTGATACTATGCTTTTATAAACCATTGTAACAAACATTATAATATATATACAATATATATATATGTTACACGAATTATATAAGTAATGATTACTAATGGAAGTATATTTCACAGTTAGATATTTACTTTAAAAAGTGCTCAATACAAAACTGGAGCATAGATATTATATGGTAAGTATTATTGTTATAATAAGAATGACATACTGCAACTTAATAGCTATAAAGTTTCGGTGTTAAAATACCATCATCAGGCAGTAAAATGTGATCAATTTATTTGGTAATATATAAATAAAGAAATTTTTAAAAATATAAATAGAAATAAAAATAAATAGAAATCAAGAAATAAATACAAGATCAGCCAATGAGATGAATTAAGTGGAGTGGGCGGTAATAACACCTCAAATATTATATATATATATATATATATATATATATATATATATATATATATATATATTGTAATAGTTGTTACAATGGTTTATAAATTCATAATATCACTACACAAAAATTTTCGCGTTTCGAAGCTACCTTTAGGTGCTTCTCATCGGGTGACGAAGTTGAAATGTAAATAAGAACTATTACAATATAACTATTACAATATAACGCTCTACGTTTGTATCGAGCACACTTTATAAAAGTAAATGAATGAACAGCAGGTTAAAAAAACCTACGAGTTCCACAACTTTGTTACAATATATATATATATATATATATATATATATATATATAATCAAAAATTGTAATATTCAGTACTAGATGTAATTTGTTTAGGACTAAGTTTTTAAAGACTAAGCTAATGTCCGTTTTAATCTACTGCAATCACCCCTCGACTCATATGACATTACTTTTCTTGCCTTGATCACCATCTTATGAATTATCATTTAGTTCAATGCGAAAGTAAGAAAACGTAGAAAAAATATATATCGCGAAATATCTCGTCAGCCTACCCAGGATAATAATTGTTTTACTTGCCTAAAATCAGTTAAGTGCCGTACGTGATACACGCTTAGGTGATCATGTCTCAAAAGAGACATGACTGTCCTGGCAAAAGATTATCCCGCAGTATATGACCATTAGTTACTGCGGTAGACAGGTTGCCGACCAAGGCTATAGAACCCAATCTGTCCTGTTATTTAACCCACAAGAGGGAAGAGATGGATTAATATCTTTTCCAAGGGTATTTGCGCGTATGTGAATACAAGGAATTCACCTGGAATTCGAACTCGGCTCCCCGATTTCTCGTTCCAAGCCGATATCTACTGCACCACAACGGAACGAGAAATCGGGGAGACGAGTTCGAATTCCAATTGAATTCCATGCATTCACTTACGCGCAAATACCCTTGGGAAAGGTATTAATCCGGGTTCTATAGCTTTGGTTGGCAATCAGTCTGCCGCAGAAAGTAATCGCAACCTACTGCGGGAAAATCTTCTGGCCAGTCAGTCATGTCACGTTCGAGACATGATCGCCCGAGCGTGTTTTACGTATGGCACTTAACTGACTGACGACAAAGTGAACCAAATTTTTTAACAGTCGACGTAGTGATTTATTCAATACAGTCGCTTTAATTGATGTCAGTGGAAAATGTTAGGCCAATGATAGATCTATCTATCGCCCGGTTCACACTCCACCCACGTCTATTGAACAGGTGTAGAGGCTCATCCCTTGTTCCCTGTTTAGGATGTGGTTTCCGGCTTTCTCTTTTCCAATCTTTTCACTCTTACGTAGCCCCCTGCACATCAGTGGCGTTACCGCCTTGCTCGGGGTGATACGATTAAAAAAATAAAAATTAAAAAAAATATTGTAGCGGGCTGAAGTTTAACATCAACCATTCTGGTGGTGGACAGAAAAGTTTCTCTGTGCTGATTAAATGAAAGCAGTTTTGTTTTGAAGTCTATAATATTTACAGGGCATTTATTAACCACTGATTGAAAGTTTTGTTTTTTGTTTTTTTTGTGTGGGGAGCAGTTACCAGATTAATACCTTTCCCAAGGGTATTTGCATTTACTTGCCCACGAATACTCTGGGAAAGGTACTAATCCGTCTCTTCCCTCCAATTATGGGTTAAATAATAATGTTGGGTTCTATAGCCTTGTCTGGCAACCAGTCTACCGCAAAAAGCAATGGCAACCTACTGCGGGATAATTTTCTGCTCAGTCAGTCATGTCTCTTGCGAGACATGATCGCCCAAAGCGTGTATCACGTATGGCACTTAACTAACTGACTGCCAGGTTTACTTTGTCAGATATGTCAGACTTGCCACTAAGGCAGGAGTAAATAGTTGTTCTATTTGCATATATACCGAGTTGGGAACTGGTAACTTCGAGAAGGCCGTTGATGAAGATCAGAAATAATGTAGACCCTTGGATAGGGCCCTGGAGGACAGCCGCGTTAGTTTAAAATAATCTAGAAGCGTGTCAGTTCTTGGAAATAAAACTGGATAAAAAACAAAAAAAGGCAGCATAAAATTAACCACGTAGAAACGGGTAAAATTTACTATGTATTTCTGCAGTTGTTTTTTTTCTAAAGAAATGTCTTGCTGAACGGGTTACTGGTCTGACATTGCACTGTCTATTGCCGGTTATTCTTACGCTTGCAAGGAAATGGATATGGATTAAAGATAATTCGTAAGACTTTGATAATAATTATTATCCTGGTAAGGTTAACAATGATAATTCTGAGAAGGCTGATAATTTATTTTGCGAGAACTTTGATAGTAAGGAAACAAACTGAGAACAAAAACAGTTCTCGCGAAATATCTTATCAGTCTTAAAATTTCAAACAATAATTCGGTTGAATATCGACTCTCCGATCTAAACCCAGTCTCAACAGCAGCAACAATAACAAAAAGACACCAAGCAACAGTGAAATAAAAAAAAACTATATTTGTTTGAATTTAGAGCATATTTTTCGTTGTATTTGCACTAAATAAAGTCTTTTCTTCCATTTTTTTTTCTATGCGTCGTGTCTCTTTAGGACGCTGGTGATCAGGGCTTATCACATTTTCTATCCTTCGTAGCTCTTAGCAATGTTTGTCTTTTTATTATCGTCTCACTGTAGGTTCTGCTATCCATTTACACAAGCTCGTAATCTAGGTTACTGGTTGCTTTCCCCTGTCCCTCTTGACTTCACTGTTTTGAGGTTGTCGAAATCTCCAGCCTTTCTTATCGCATTAAGTGTTTCAGAACTTCCAACTGTATTTTTCTGGTTCTAAGTTAAAGCGTGATTTTATTTTCATTTTTCTTAAAACATCTTCGTTGCTTACATGCTCCGTCAGGGCATCCTTAGCATTCTTCTGTAGAATCACATATACGTTACCTCAAGTGGGCACCTCGAGGTGGTGTAATGGTTAACAAGCTTGTCTCGCTAAAATCATTACAATTGAGTAGTGGGTTCAATCCTCACTGGGTGTCCCTTACTTTCGGCCTTGTGACACATCTAAGCTACGCTTAGAAAAATAACCATATACGTTGTCTCAAGTCTTTTTCTTCACCTTCATCGGCAAGAAAATGATCCAGGAAATTGCTTCCGTTATGAGTTAAATGATTTTTTATGAATGACTGCTATTTAAACCCAACGCTGAGCGACTGACCTTTTCGTTAGCAAACATAAAACGAAATCGAGTCGACAATTCTGGGAAAGTGTTGCAATAGCTTGACTAAACATGTTCCACGTCACACAGCTGGTAACTGCACAGACCGTGTATTTAGGTCAAAGCAAAAAGCTAGATGTTAATCAGCACATTCAACCTAAAATCAACCCTAATTGCAAACCACATATATAAACCTACTATCTGCCCGTGCGTTGAGTACTGTTGCCATATCTGATCGGGTTCCACTGCTATCCACTTAGGGGTCCTCTGTCTCTCTCTGTCTCTCATGCTCTTTTCTCCATTCACTCCACTCTCATCAGTATTCTTATCCTTCTCTTACCCAATTTCTGACACCCCCAATAACCTGTCAACCTCTGTGGGTTATTTAATGCCAACAAAGGTGGGATTTTAAGATATATTTTAATATTTGGTTATCGTGAGAAGGTCAGATTTTGATGAACAAAAATTGTTTTATCATTTTTTTGTTTTAGAAAACTAGAGATGTCTTCCAGTTTTGTATTAAAAAATGTATTGTTGGTAATGTTTTCCCTTCAGGGGTGTATATTTTTCTGTAAAAGTCTATTTTTATACTTTCATAGTGTTTTGACCCCAGTTCGAGGGTAAACTATTTGCCCATAGTTGGGACCCTATCAGGTGCTACCAACCTGGGTCAGATTGGACCTGGGAACAACAGCAATTAAGACGTGGTTCCATGTTCCTCACAACCTCCCAATCAGACCTTACTGCTGGATGTAGTTTATTGTCATACCCAGGACCCTTGAAATGTTTTTTGATTAACAAGTAAACCATAATAGCTTAATTTTCATAATGATGGCCAGTAAATACCAGCTTTCTTGAAGTTTATGAAATTTATGGCCAATGACTATTGGCTTCTTGGCTTAAGTATTTGATAATTTATCTCCAATATGACAACTGGTAAAGTATGTTTGGCTGTCAAGTGTCAGAAAATCAATGAGGCTCCTGAACTGAATGAGATCTCAGTAGAGTTACAGGGTCATCTCATGTAAAAACATCAACAAAAAGTTAAAAACTGCACCCACTGACACCGAATTACTTGAAATTTGGCACAAATGTCCCCCTTCATGAGTTAGGAAAGTGTGCCAAATTATTTTGTGCTGGACCTTACTGTTCCAATTTTAAGGGGTGGGGCTTATAATTTTCTTATTTTGTCTCTATATTAAGGCCACACAACGTCGCAGAATCTCCTTAGACTTCGGTCGTGGTTTTTGGTTTTCTCATTTCCAATCTTTTCACTTTTCTTTATTTTTTTTTCCAATTGGAGTAGATAGACTGAACTATCGCCCGGTTCACACTCCACCCACGTCTATTGAACAGGCGTAGAGGCTCATCCCTTGTTCCCTGTTTAAGATGTGGTTTCCGGTTTTCTCTTTTTCAATCTTTTCAATTTTCCTTCTTTTTTTTTTTCACTTGGAGTAGATAGACTGAACTATCGCCCGGTTCACACTCCACCCACGTCTATTGAACAGGTGTAGAGGCTCATCCCTCGTTCCCTGTTTAGGATGTGGTTTCCGGCTTTCTCTTTTCCAATCTTTTCACTCTTACGTAGCCCCCTGCACACTAGTGGCCTTACCGCCTTGCCCGGGGTGATATGATTAAAAAAAAAAAACTCTTTCTCATAACTTTCCTCCTATGTAACCCCCTGCGCACCAGTGGCAGTAAACTGCCTTGCTTGGGGCGATATGATTAAAAAAAACAACACACAAACAATGATGTTTATCGAACTTTCACTGACAAACATTAAATCCTTAAAATTACGCCATTGACACGAGAGCAGTGATCTTACGATACCAAAAGAAAAGACATAGCATAACAGTTGGCCGCTGAGGGTAGCATAATTAGTAACAAACAGACAAATCTAGTTAGATCAGCCCTCACTAAGTATTCAACCGCTGTCCTTGTGCCAATCTAAAATAAACTCAATAACATTAAGCGTACCACAATATAGTTAATAAAGGTCATATCAATGACGGTTACCTGTATATTGAAGTCAATTCACCTGTCTTGGGTATGACGATAAACTAAATCGGACAGCAAGGCTACGGATCGGGAGACTGGAGGTTCTGAGGATAGTGGAACCGCCTCTAAACTGCTGTTGCCTCCAGATTCCTCCTGTCCTGGGTGGTAGCACCTGTTAGGGCTCCAGCTATAGTCAAATAGTGGCTCACAATACAAGTAGATAGTATATTTTTATAATTTTACCGATACCTTAAAAAATTACCAACAATACATTTTATCTATAAACTCTGTATCTTAAAGAAACATATTTTATACTTTCAGAGTAAACGTATGTACAAAATATCTGTAATTGAAGGCAAAAAATTGCGCTCAAAATATTTAGATATCAGTATTAAATAGTCCTTATTTAGATCATTTGCCTCTAAACAAATTCAACCAACTCCTCGATTCTCTTCAAAAATCCTCTTTTCCAGACCAAGTTTTCGTCATTATCATCAGGGTTGAGGTAACACTATTTTCTGAAATCAAAAGAAAGGAACAAAGTTATTTGGATAGACCCATCGATATACCGAAAAAAAATTAGTTGAATATTTTTCTTCTTCATCTGCTAAAGGGTTGAGGGCAGAGAGAAGACGAAGTTAGATTAAGGCATATTAAAAATAATAATAATAATACCACCCAAGAAAATAGATAAATTTACGGTCATAAAAAACGAACATATTCTGTTTGAACAACAGTCTGAACGAGGATGATGACTTGTGGCTTCGAGCTAGCACAACCTTCGACAGATCCTCAAATCAAGCCGTCTACCCAATTTCACTCACAAGGCTTGCGCCAACCCATGGTATATTTTTGAAACACTTCCAAAGATGCCGCATGCTAGGATCCCCTCTTCCAGACTGATAACATCAAGAAGTCACCTTCCTGATAAATCGACCATAGTGAGATTCGAACCGCCCGGGCGTCATGGTCAAAACCGAACTTTCTAACTACTGTTTTTGTTAAACAGTATATTTATAATTCTTCTGGCCTGAAATGAGAAATTTTGTTAGGAAAATCAGTGCAACTTGCAACTCCTCTGTGTGTGTGTGTGTGTGTGTGTGTGTGTGTGTGTGTGTGTGTGTGTGTGTGTGTGTGTAGATAGATAGATAGATAGATAGATAGATAGATGTACAAATATTTACTTTAGCATCAAGCCATCTGCTGATACCTTACGGGTAGACACTTTGACCGGTACCAAATCGGTCGAGTTTCGATCCCAGCTGAGCGGATGTCTACCCACACGGATGAGCTGTGATACAGCGAAACAACATTGAATATGGATGTATGCTTGTACCGCCGAAATAGTTCAATATAACCTTCTCTTTTACTCTAACAGTTTCTTTTCTTGAATTTCCAGTTTGTGGAATTTTCTTCTTTTGCTTTCTTCCCTGATAGCTACAATCTCTAAAAGTTTAAATGCAACGTCAATTGTCATCTTCTATCTCCTTGATTCCCATCCTTCTCTTATTCTTCGACATCGTCTGTACCTTATTTTTTTTTTTGTTCTCACACTGTAAACCCCTGCACACTAGTTACGGCCCTGCTTTGCTTGGAGTGAAATGATTATTAATATATATATATAATCAAAGATTTATTTAATAAATGTATATATATATATACATTTATGAAATAAATCTTTGATTACAAGCATGTATATATATATATATATATATATATATATATATATACGGAAATCAACGAATTTTAACGAAACTTGGTTATAAGCAACCGACAATTTGAAATGAATTGTTTGAACATTATTTTTTTATATTATTTTTATTTATTTATTTATTTTTTATATATTTTTCGATAAAAAAAACGTAAAAAAAATAATGTTCAAACAATTCATTTCATATATATATATATATATATATATATATATATATATATATATATATATATATTTCATATAAATTTAGATATTTATGAAAGAAATCTTTGATTACAATCAAGAATAAATGTATAACTTCCCTTGAATTAAACAAACAGACCGTGACTATATAACAAATATCTCACTGCAATAATTGCCTTCAGTTCACAATCATCTTTCATTGCAAGAAAAACACTGTTGATATGATTGGGCGTGTCATGCTTTCTACCACTCGTATTTAGTCATAAGTAGATTATGATTCAAATGTAGCAAGAGACACTTTTATGACACAATAAAAAGGGCATTGAATAAAGTAGAAAGCAAAAATGTAGAAACGCATATATGGCTATATAGAACTTTCAACTATTGCATGTGTCAAGAGAGAGAGAGAGAGAGCGAGTGAGAGAAAGAGAGAGAGAGAGAGAGAGAGAGACCAGGTGCGAGTCGAGGTTCAGAATAATGATGTCATTCCCCTTCCATAAGAAAATTGGAGATTCAATCTTTCAAAAACTTTAACCCACATTGACTTGCGGCAATTTTTTATATAGTTCATTTAAATACTTATACAGGGTGAAGCAAAAGTTGTTCTCGACTTCTGTCAGCCCTCAATTTCATTTTTATTTTTTTTACTAATGTTACGTTTTTTTTTTACTAATGTTTACGTTCCGTGTCCCTTCATGATGTAGGCGATCATGGCCCTCTACATCTTGTCTCTTGTAGCTCTTAATACCATTTGTCTTGTTATTTCTCCCAAAGCCAGCTCTATCATCTATTTGCTTAAGCACATCAAGTATGTCATGTCATGCTATTGTCCTCTGTCTTTCCTGTCCTCTGTTTGCCTTGTGAGTATCGGATTCTCCAAGCCCTCCTTCCTTATTAGGTGTCCCAAAAACTCCAGCGTGTATCTTCCTGATGTTGAGTATAAGTTTCCTTTTTGTTTCCATGATCTCCAAAACTTCGTCGTTGCTCACATGTTCGATTCATGGTATCCTCAGCATCCTTCTATAGAACCAAATTTTTGTTGAGCCTTTTCTTCGTCTTTGAGGAGATTGTCCAGCATTCACTGTCATATCAGAAAACATATATCACGTAACATTTCAGTACTCAGTTTTTCGTTTCCAATGGATTGTTCCTGTTTCTGAATACTCGACTCTCCTCTACTTTTTTGGATTTTGGAATGCATCCTTGACCCAGCCCATAAAGCCTTCGGATTTCAGTGTCGCACTTTCCGTCTTCCGTTAGAACACTTCCCAGGAATTTAAATTTCTGTACGTGCTTAAATTAAATGTCAATGTTTGGACTGGTCAAACTAAAGAATGTAGTTCAACCACACATCTCTCATGAAAATAGAGATAGATTAGCGAAAGGATAGCAACGTTTTGTCTACAGGGCGGAAAACAATTCACTATTCATAAAGCCGCGCAAATGCTTTTTAAACTTGGTCAAGCATAGAAAGTGAGCATTGAATTAAATCGACTGACCCATCACTTTACTGTACATTTTTTAGAAACATTGACTACTCAACTGTGAATGTTTGAAGCACTTTCTTCTTCGTAAAGCAGAATATGACGGCATTTTTTTCTTTGTGCGTTTAAAGAGACAGCAATTTTGAAAGAAGTTTATAAGTTGGAAAATGAGAGGTATATCCACATTTTTCTTTAGGTCTCTAGACCCATTGTGGTTTATAGCGTTAAAAATCTGAACTATGACTAATGTTTTTGAAACTAAATGAGAACAAGCATAACGTTTTTAGTCGGCTTTCGTAAATTTTTTCATGTGTATTGGCAATTGATTAGTATATAATTGCGCCTGTTATTGAACTCTCTGTATACCTCTGATTTGCGTTTCGCTTCAAACTAATTCACTAGTTCTGCTTCAATTTTTCGAGGTACCCAGGATAATCAAATTATATTTAAACTATCAGTATAGCCCGGTGTTGCTCAGGTGTAATGAAAGCTTTAAAACTAATCCATGGTCTTGGAGCTCAGACTCTTTGGACGTTGACACGAAAGACTAAAAAACAATAGTTGTTTGCAGTTAAAGCGAAACCGTACACTGAAAGAAAAATAAATGGATGTAAGTCAAAGTTTTTTTCGTCGTAAACTAAATTTTGAAGGCTAAATAAATAAGTCCTCTGAGTAAATGGTATCATGGCTGAGACAATTATACCTACTTAGAGCCAAACCAGAAGCAAAAACTAAAATAAAACGGCTGAAAAAAATACAAACATCTTGCCTTATATATATATATATATATATATTATCGATTTTCTGCACTATTGTAAGAACTGCAACCTTGAATCTTCTGAATATCGTTTCTTATGTCTTTGTCTATGAGTGTATCAAATTTGATTAAAATCGGACCACTACTTCTATAACCCGATTTTTTCGAGTATCGATTTCCGATATTTATCGGGGGTACCTCGACACAAAACCTAGCTAAGAACACTCGCAGACGCTTATAGTACAACTGTTTAAATTTTCAAGAAAATCGGTTCAGCCGTTTTGGAGTCTATAGGTAACGGACACACACAGACACACACACACACACACACACACACACATAGTTCCATTTATAAATAAGTTTATATTATTATTATAATTAATAGTAGTAGTAGTTATCTCAAGTAGGCCATATACCGTAATTTAATGATGAGAAACAGGTTATAACAAATGACCTTGGGTCCTGTCATTTCTTCACCTACAAATTTTTCCCATAATTCTGGCTATCCCAAGCAGTATTGTTTTCGGAAGCATCTCAAATCGAATCACAATATCAATTTTATCCAGACATTTCTGTATTTTGTGTGCTACTTTCCAAGGTTACCTGCAACAACAGGGGCAATCTTTACTTTCTAAAACTACCACGATCGGGCTTTCTCCCCACTCTACATTTTCTTTCTCAACTACCTTCTGGTACCTCCGTATCCGTGATCCAAAACTGTTTCTCTTCTGCACAGTAATGATTTTCTTGTTTCTTATTTCTATTACATTGTCACATTGCACGGTGAAGTATATACTCCTGTCTTAATGGTAAGCCTGATCAGTTCGATCAGTTCAAATTGGCAGCTGCAATGTTATAGGTCCTGACCTGGTTTCTCGGCTTCAGTCTCTTTTCCACCGGCATGAAGTACGTTCTGTGTTTCTATTCTATAAATATTTCCATGTTAATTTTTCTGATGAGCTTTCTTCTTTGTTACCAAGATTTATAAATTTAAGGAAAATACCTAGTGTCTTCATTTTACTGTTGAAAGGGTTAGATGTAACCGTAGGTTCTATGTTAGCAGTTCTCTCGCACTTCTCACCCCTAGAATTCTCTCTCTCTCTCTCTCTCTCTCTCTCTCTCTCACACACACACACACACACACACACACACACACACACACACACACACTTTCTGGTTTTGTATTCTATTGTCATATACGATCTTCAAAAATTTAAATGTAACATCAGTCATCATCTGCTGTCTTTCTGAAACCAATTCTTTTATTGTCCTTTCTCCTCAGTAGAGTTTTCTTACTTTTTTTCACGCCCAGCAACCACTTGCATCTTAGTGGCTTTATTCTCTTGCTTTGAGCGAAATGATTAAAAATGTTTTTTCTCAAGTTTATACGCATATACAGTTTAGCTTATTTTGGTTAAATGTACTATACTCAACAGACAGCATACTTACAAAATGTATTCTGTTAGGCGAATAAGTTAGGCGAATAAATCTATCAACAATTATAGTCTTCTTCAGTCAAGGGGATTAAATGAAAATCAAACAAATTAGCAATAAAACTGTCACATATACCCGTTCAGAAACATCTAAAATGTGGGCTGTACACGGCAGCTTTCTAAGATAAAAGGTTAAAAATGGCTTTGAGCGGGTGAAGCCCGTGGATCATAGCGAGGAATTTTTTTTTTCTCATATTATATCACATTTGGTATATCCTTGCGTCTTAGTGGTTTTATCGCCTTTCCTGGAGTAAAAAGATAAACAATGTTTCAGCAGCTTTACACTCTCATTTTCCACTACATCAAGTGTTTATGCTTATCCTTTTTTCCTACACTCTCCAGTTCGTATAAACTATATAGCATCCGGTGTACAATACGTTCGCATTCACTTCCTTGCCGCTTCACAATCAGACAGGCTATTACTATTATTATGCGCATCTGCGTGATCAGACCAGATGGACGATAGTTGATGCAGGAAATAGAGTGAAAGTAAATCCTCTCAAATCTTCTGCACGCTTGCAGACCTGATTATGGTCAAGGTCGAGTAGGTCTCAAATTGCTAATCCATTCCATCTCGTTTCTATTATTATTTTCTACGATTTCCCTTATTTAGTGCTCACACATGTAATAGCTGATGATTCATACTGGAAATTAAGTGGCAACAAGTACCCTTAAAACTGCAATACTATTCTTAGTAGTCAAGCCATTTTCAATAATGACGTTTGTCTGTATGTTTCCTACTCATCCTTAATTTTCAGCTCCTTCAGTAATTTTCTTAGTTCCCAAATGCTCCGATAATCACTGACACGACCGTCATGTTCAAATTTCGTAACATCCGCAGATATGTAGCAAGGTAAAGATACTTATCTAGTATTTGTCTATATTTCTGAAATGAGGTAGTATTTACAGTATTTAAATTATTTGGACGATTGTCCTCATCTTTGTTGCCATTTGTACGACGTTTTGGCTGTTGTACGTCCGGCCTTCTTCAGGGGCTTACGCAAGGAATGAGGATGATATACCCCAGTGAATGTAATAAAAAGTTCGGTTCGAAATTCCTAGCACCTGAAAAAGGCCGGGGCGTACAACGGCCGAAACGTCGTATAAATGTCAACAAAGATGAGGACAATAGCCCGAATAATGTAAATACTATACTTATCTAGTATTTCTTCTTTTTTTTTTTTTGTCGATTCTCTGATTTGCTGCAGGAGCCAAATTTAACATATTCTTTTTATTCATGTTTTTCCACATTATCCGTTTTTCTGGCTAGGAGATCCGTTTCAGTCTCAAAGTCTCAAAGAAATGTACTTTGTTCTTTAGGATAGATTCTAACTTTTTAGCATTGTTCTCTATTATGAAAACGTTGCCGCTTGCAAAGTTCCCTATGTATTGCCTTCAACACCCAGTCATGTTTATTCTCCTACTTTTTCTGGGTCAACTTGCTATAGTCGATGCTTATGTCTTTTATTATTTAATCTTTATTCACATCCGGTATGCATTTGATCTTCTGTCTTCTATTTTTTATGTTTGTTAAGTCGGTTCTTAAATTATTCTTTTCGCTGCTATTAAACGCAATTCATTTTTCTTAAGGTTTTCTCTACGTAATTCTATCCATGTCAATTTCTTCGGTTTGCCTTCGGAAGCGTCTATATAATTGTTTTTCTTCCCATTTCATTCATCGGTTGGTTGCAGCGAGGTTTTTGATTGCGGTTAAACGTGCTAAACGCGTTTCTTTGCTCTGTTTTATGCACTATTTATGTCCCTTGCTGACACTGCAACCATTCCTCGACGCCGACCAGTCCATCTCCACGTTCTTTTAATATACAGACTGTTGATTGCGACTTTTGCGTAGAGCGTCTTACGCATCGCCATTTTGGAGGAGAACTGGATTATGGTACAAGCTTCTAAGTTTCTCTCTTGTTTAGTTTTAAAACATCATGGTCTACCGCTCCAGGGAGACTTTACAACTTTATTATTATTGTCGTTGTTATACTTTCTTCATCGTCACATTTTTGTTTTCAAGCTGATATCTTGCATTATGGGTGTTCTCCATCAAGTCGAGCGACCTCAAACAAAATGCGCCTTTCGCAAAACATTTGCAATGGTACTTAGACTTTATGAATTTAAGCGCAAACTAGACTGACGCCGAGGTTTCATCAGTTTACAGTTGAGTTAGCATAGAACTTACGGTGACATATATATCCAATATGTAACCGTAAGTTCTATGCTAACAGGTTCTTCTCTCGTTGTGGAACTCTTCAGGATTCACGTTTTTCAGTCAAAGATTTAAACGCAATGTCAATCATTATCTGCTCTCCTTATTACTCTTTTTTTGTTCCCGCTCATTAGTATCTGTGTCTAGTTCGTCCATTCCCAGTAACCCCTTGTGTCTTAGTGGCTTTACTGTTTAGCTTGGAGTGAACTCGATTTTAAAAAAACGCAGATTTCTGAAGTGGTGAGATACTAGGCCCTATTCCGATTTTCTCAAAGTAAGACTTCAATTTCGATGGTCCAGACACAAACCATCAACTTCAATCCATATGTCAGTGAAATTAGACTTGTCAATTTCTTTAACTTTAATGTTATGGTCGCCAGGAACTGCTATGATGAGGAGACATTATTTTATTATCATTATTATTATTACTACTACTAATTTTATAATATTAATTACTATCATTATTTTTGCTGCATTTGTTCCGTAATCACATGTCGGTTCTGTTGCGTTTTCACGCAACTATTGGTAACAAGAGTCGAGTGTCGATAGCGACTGAATGTAGATGGCAGTTTAGAATTGCAACAAAGTCCGTTGTTACGGTTTATTGTTAAGTAGACGCAGTCAACAGTAAAGTTAACAAAAAATCTGTGCTCCGCTAGAAACAATATCCATTGGGTAGATCCGCCCTCCACCTCCAGTAGACAACAACAATCGTCCACAGATTGCCAACTGATAGCGTCTTTTATAGCTAATGAGGGGAGGGGTTCGAGAGAACCTCCGTGATCATAAAAGACACATGGTAATTTCTCTTTTTCTTTCTGGATTTTTAGTGTCCTCGGCCGCCATTTAAGCGAACGCATACTGATTTTTACAGTTCATGACCAAGAGCAAGCTAGGGATATAATTTATTTTGTGTTTTTGTTTCCACTTAATTAAACAAAAGAGGGATTTCCTGGAGAGATAATGCACCATCGATTTTTTTAAATTTGTTCTTGTGTTCCTTTCTTTATCAAAATAGGGTCACCTATCATCTGGTTCACAAACCTTGTATTTTGAACAGGAGTCGAGATTTATCTCTTGTTTTCTGTTCAGGATTGGGTTTCGGGTTCTTTCTAAAGTCTTTTCCACACTATACTTCTAATGTCTCCGATTAAACTCTGAAATCTTATTCACTAATTAAATTTTGTCCTCTTCAAGTTTAGAGTTAGTCGTTATCTTTCCTGTCTAGTTAAAATAAATTAATTTCTTGTCCCTTCTTACGTTTATACAACATCACAAAGTATCCCTATACCTTAAGTGCTCTTAAGCCTTGTATTGGGTGAGCATTAGTTAAATAAGAGGGAAAAACTACAATCACAACAGGAACAGATTTAAGTAGTCCCGTATTTTTCTATTTTCAACTCCGGCTTTTGTATTCGCTTAGGTTTTCAATAAACTTCGCAGAGATGTTTTGCCACTTAGTAGTTTCATTGTCCATCAGTGTGCTAACGTTTACTTTTCTGTTTTCAGTAATAATGTCTGGGCGACTTACGTGTATTGTTCGATGAGTATTGAAAAAATCCCAGAGGATGGTAACATCTGCTCCCAAAACTGAAAATTCAGGATAATGTTCATGCCAGTTTGCAGTTATTTTTTCCCGCAATGATGACAGATCTTCCAGTGCAGGTAAAGACCTAGCCTGTCATGACAGTTTTTGTACTTTTTTGTCAGGTGTGAGTACTGAGAATTCTCAGATGAATTCTTTCCATGTATTGGTCATAAAACCTACACGCTTGGTCTGTACTCGTTTGGTAGTTAGGTGTAAGCAGGTGCTGTTGCTGTACAGCAAGAACAAACCCTTCATTCTAAGCCTTAATTCTTGAACTCCTTAACCACTGGTGAGTTGAAATTTGATCTACATCAGAATTGTAAACTCGAAGAAGAAACGACGATGTAGAGGCTTTTTGTTCCAGCTTTCTTCTATGTGCTTTTAGCCTAGCCTTTTTTTTATTTCTTTTTCTTGCTGCTGTGGAATACAATCTCTTACTAAGTATTTTATCATAGACCTGTTGCAAAGGAAAGTTTTTCTTAGAATGTTTTTCTGTTATCGTGAAGGTAGGCATTAATTGGTTATAGGTAAAAAACCTATTCATAATACGGGTTTTCAACCCATAATATCGTACTTTTTAAAAGTTACGAATAACGACAAGCATATCTGTGATATTTTCATTGATTCTACTGGTTGCGAGTGTTCCAGAACATGCATCGCTTTTGTCGGCCATCTTGGAAACGTTTGAAACACTTGTACACCCGTGCCTGGCTCATACACTCCTCTCTATAAACTTTTTACAACTTTGCGTAGGTTTCTGCGCAAATATCGACAAACTTTTGGCAATATTTGGTGCTGATTCTCTGCCATGGCCACTGATGAAACCTTTGCAGTGAGGTGAGATGACCACATACTTTCATTCCAATCACTGCTATAAACAACAAAAGTAAGCGAGAACGTTATAACTTAGTCGGCATGAGTTCAAACCCAATCCGTGCCAAGTGACTTCACTCTGGGTACTTTATCTCAGTTACCATATTAACAGCCGCAGTATTGTTATCAGTCCCTGTATAATTCATTTTTATTTTTATAATTAATACCTTATTTTACGGTGGACTCTAATACTTAAATATATTATAACGAATAGCTTTTGTTAGCATTAGTCAGGCAGAAAGGATAGATGCGAAATATTTATGATTCTAATCACATCTCCCACCAAAAAATAGATCTGGGAAAGGATGTTGGAAGTCTAGTTCTCATGCTGAATGTTCCCACGAGAAAAAAAAAATTAAACATATGGACGATCGCGGATGTGCAATATATGAGCCCCTGTTTCACAAAACCAAACAGCTTGCTTCACACCCACATAGGTAAAAGAGAACAAAAAAAATCTGGTAGAATAAACATTGGGGTGGCAATGTCATGCGACGCAAAACTGAATTAAAATTCTGGGATTGGATAGAAAAGAAAGGAAGACAGTGTCAGAAGAAAGAATTTAGGTTCTCCAATTGCGAAATCTCGGAGAACGGAAGTGTTTTTTTTTGTTTTTTTTTTTGGTTTTGGTTTTGTTTTTTTGTTTTTTTTCCCTGCTTGTTCAATTCTTAATTAGGACAACTCAAGGGAAATGCCTCTCCGAACAAAGTCTACTTGTCTGCAGAGTGACTACGTATGGGTGCAGTTATTCACACCATGATACAAATACAAGACTCAGCACGAGAAAAGAGAGCTTACACGCTCAAGTAGGGGCGTGGATAGCCGAAATATTATAGCTAACCTTTCCCCGAGTATACTGACGTATAAGCTTTTAATATCATTAATATAAAGAACCAAGGAAAATGTTTTTAAAGTGCAAAATGCACTTTTTACTCCAACATTAGTACTTAGCAATAACTGATTTTATGACGGTTTAATAAAAAAATTAAATTAGGCTAATATTTTTGCAAATCGTCGGAACACCAGGCTGAGTATTAGATAGCATTTCCCAGTGCAACAGTCTAGATTAAACCACTCTAAGTATACCTCTGGGTATAATTTAGCTTTATCCTGTATAACCCCGGGCTATGATAGAGGCTAGTCTACTTCAGACCCCGAGGAATAAATAGCTTATCTTATGTTATAGCTATCACATAAGCAAGTTATGGGAAAGTATAACCCTCCTCTTTTTACTATTAGTATCAATAAACTCTTTTGTTTTATTTGCAAAGGTTTATATGAATTCATTTATTACGAGTGTTCACGAAAGTATTCATAGGCTAATACTCTCATAGAATGTGTCCAAATTAGGTTCATTTTTCAATATAGTCTTCTTTGCATTTCACCTACTTTTTTTTTCATCGATTTTGTAGTATTTGGATCTTATTAGTGAAGAAGCTTTCATAATGTTAATAAAAAAAAAGTGATAATCATTCTTGTTGTAGCGAATCTTTGTCGCCAAGTTGTTGTGGCCTGTTAGGGCCCGGAAGAAAGACACGGAAACAAGAAGGTAGGTTCAACAAGTGTATTAGAATAACAGAACATAAGAGTGTTAGTAATCACCAGATAGAAGTGTAGGTCCCAACTGTATAATTACGCTGAGTCTCGACTGCCTCACGACTGTCTCTTGACTGCCTCTAGACTGCATTAACGGAAGTCACTCAGGTTAATATTTATTGATGGAGGAAGTGCCCATTTCTATAGATAGGGCACCATAACAATTATCACTGCGATACTGGTCCCCAGCCAAGAGTTTCTTTCATGTTGGAGAACAGATGATAGTGATATGGGGCCAGATCAGCAGAATAAGAAGGGTGACCAGCCAATTTAAATTCACAGTCACGTATAGCAGCAATTGAAATCAAGGATTTGTGTGCCTGAATATTATCATGAGGAAACAAGACCCCTTTCGTCGGTTTTCCCGAGCGTTTGGTCTAGATAGCTTTTTTTGTCTGCCTCAGCATGTTGGCATAGTAATCTTCATTGATAGTCTATTCTTCTAAAGATATTCAATAAACACAATGCTTTTTGCATCTCCAAAATGAGGTCATCACCTTCCCTGCAGATGAAACGACGTTGGAGGAGGTGTGTTTACACTGTGTGGATTGTTTCTTTGTCTCTGAATTAAAGTGATGAATCCAAAAGCTAGAAAACGTTCAAGGAAACCAGCTGAACCAGCTTTAAGCAGTGCCAGATTTTCCTGTGATGTGATCAACCTGGTGTGCTTTTGATCATATGTCAGAGCACGTGGTATCCACTGAACAGAAATCTTTATCATACCAAATTCACTGTGCAGAATATTCCCAACTTTCTCACATGATGCTATACATTAGCTATTTGATTTATAGTCAATCGCCCGTCACCTATCACCATGTATTGAATACAATCAATGTTTTCCTCTGTGGCTAATTTCCCATTTATACTCAATCACCTGTCATCCAACACCATGTGTACAACACGATCCATAAGAACTTTTTTTTAGTTTTAACACCATATCTAACATTTGTGTTTCTGTTCTGTTTTAAACGACTAAATTTCTGTCACTTGCTTTTGTAGCAAGTTTTTCATTGGAGACCACTATCTGAACAATATAAGATACGCAGATGATAGTAGAGACAGAAAGGAAACTACAAAACCTCCTACAGTAGGTAGCTAAAGAAAGTTTAAAGAAAGGACTCTAGTATAAACTACAAGAAAACTGAATGCATGGTCATCAGTAAAAAGAGGAGCCTAAAATGCCAACTACAAATCGGGTATACTGAAATCAAAGAAGTATATAAATTTAAATACATTGGAAGCGTTCTAACAGAGGACGGAGAGTGCGATACTGAGATCCGACGGCGTATTGGCATGGCCAAGGATGCATTCCTGAGTAGAGTATTGAGAGACAGGAAAGTTACATTGGAAACAAAGAAAATAGTATTGAACTGTCATGTGATATCTGTCCTCCTGTTTGGCAGAGAATGCTGGACAAACTCTTCGTGGATAAAGGAAACACTCGAAGCAACAGAAAATAGGTTCTACAGAAGGATACTGAGGATAGCATTGACTGAATATGTTAGCAATGACAAGGTTTTAGAGAAGATGCGGATGAAATAAATAAACTGTACTAAATTTCCTGTTTTTTTTTGTTTTTTTTTTCTTGTGGGGCTATAGTTACGTGGAAGTCATCTTTGAACAGTCAGATGTCAGTTTGCATGTAAAGAATGCTGTTATTGATAATACTAAGTAATGCATTCAATATTTCATAGTTCTAACATCACTCCTTCATAATCAGCTCATGAACCTGTTAGCCCACTCTCGTAATAATCCGGAAAAGCAAACTAACTCTTTTTAAAATTAAAACTACTGTAAACAAAATACTGTACACTTTTTTTATGTAATCGTTTCACCTTAAGCAAGGCATGGCTGCCACTGGTGTGTATGGGGTAACGGCGAGAGAAAAAAAAAACAATGTACAGGGAATATCGAAGAAAGGATAAGAGAAAAATGGGAATCAAGGAGATGGTAACTTGACATGGCACCAGATGGCAATTAACAGGACACCAGGGAAATAAGCTCGTCAGAAAAGTGGCCATGAAAATACTTGTAGAAAAGAGAGAGGGAAGCCCCATCACGTCGGTGAGAAAGTGACTGAAGGTGGGCTGCCATGTCACGATCGATTACATTACAGTTCCTCTTTTCGATTTTGTCGAGAACTACAAGATGAATAGCAGGAGCTCCCGACCATATATGGCAACAGTATTCAATTCACAGACGGATGATGGATTTATAAATGTGCAAAATGGATTCTGACGAGAAAAACTTCCTTGTCTGGCACAATGACTCAACCTTCCTATCAGTAGATGTAGATATAGACTCGACAAATGCGTTCGTAATCAAATCTTATATGATTTAATCTTTGAACTGAAAGCTTTTCATATTCTTATCAGACACAGCACCGTAAAGGTTGTCGTTAAATCTAATATAAAATTCGCATAACTTTAGGATCACTCTAGTAGATATCATCATCATCATCATCATCATCATCATCATGGGTATTATAATTATTTTGTTATAGTTTCCCTTTTTATTTCAGTTGTATACACATTTCTTTCCGGGACACAACCAGAAATCTAAGATTGATGCAGCAAATCTCTTTGGAGAATTGCAATTTTGGGCGATTTTATTTATTTATTTATTTATTTATTTTAATCTATGGTTTCAGCATTAATATACAGCGTGATTGAAAAGTAACATCCATCGTGTAAAAGTTATAGTTAGACGGGAGAGCCCATCATACATGAAATAGGGAATTAATTTTCAATCACCCTCTACATCTAATTATATACGAAAGGGAGGGGCTATATTCTAGCGGAAATGGGTATATCCTTGACTAATCAATTTTATCTCTAGGGCATAAATTGGTTTAGCCTACTTAAACCCCGGAAATCGATTGAAAATAATTCCCTATTTTAGGTATAAGTGGTCAGTCAGGAATCTTGACTTAACACCCTGTGACTTTTTTCGTTTATGGTTGGTTAAAGGAACAAATCTACTATATACTAATCTAAGACTTTGGAATAATTTGAAGAGCAAATGCCAGAAGTTATAGTTCCGTTTATGTTGTTTTACGGCATATCAACCTCAACTATATATTCTTTGTCGACAAGATTTTTAGGATAGGTTCCTATGAAAAGAATATGTATTCTTTGTAAGAAATCAGTTTGTAGATCAGGTTTCATAACGTATTTTGATAAAGAAGCTTTTTGTTGAGAGTCCAGTGTATTGGTGGAATGTAAAAAAAAAAAAACTAATGCTAGTAATTTTTGAAAAATGTATTGCTAGTAATATTTTTTCTTAATGTATTGCTGGTAGTTTTAACATAAAAAATAATTTTTATTTTTCATAGTGTATTGACCCAAGTTTAGGGGTTAACTATTTGCCCATAGCTTAGACCCTAACACGTGCTACACCTCTGGGTCAAAGTGGAGAACAACAGCAATTAAGAGGTGATTCCAATCTCCTCACAACCTCCTGATCAGAAGCATTGCTGCCGGATGCAGTTTATCGTCATACACAGGACCCGGATATAGTTTATAACCATACCCTGTATGCCTCATTGGGTTGTTACCCGTCTGCAGAGGCGCAGTCGGCGTATTCTGAACCCCCAGCCGACAGGGCGTTAAGAACTCATGTCTTCCATACCACAAGAGTTTTATGTGAAATCATTTGACGAGATTCCTAGGCGGATCGAGAAACTTATACAGAAATCTGGTACCATATCAAATTTTAAATAAGGCCTCATGCTAAACACTTTTCTATCATATCTATTTCTTGTACAAAGTATAGTTAATAAATAATTTATAATTATTTTAAAATGGGGAGTTACTTTTCAATCGCCCTGTAGAATAAGTGCGTGTTTTCTCAGAGCAGTGGATACACTCTAGCATAGTGAGGGTTACTTGATGATTCCCATCTCTTCTCCTTTCTCCATACCAAAGGTTGTATTGTGTTACATTTGTACCAACAGAAAAACCCTAATCGATGACCTGTAAATAATTGAATGATAAAATACCATATCTCGAACGCGAGAAAAAAATTATGAATTCAGCTGAAGTTTACACTTGGTTTGTTGGTTCGATTTTCGACGCTTTCAAACTTTTTGGTAAACCCAGTAGATAACATCATCATAATCATGATTATTATTATTATTATTATTATTATTATTATTATTATTATTATCTCTTTGATTTTAATTGTATACGCATTTCATTCCGGGTCACAACAAATGACAACGAAACAAATGTCTAACAAATGACTCCATAAAATCTTTCACTGATCATTTTTTTGAAAAAAATAAAACACATGCACACATTTTACATAGAAAAAGCTCTTCGTAATGCGTGAGTTGAAGTTGTGAGTACAATTGTTTGTATTCCTATAAGGCATTGGCTACCAGGAATTCATTCAATGAGCTAATCTGGGTAGTGATATACAATTTTTCTAATCAGTTCGAGGACTCCAGCTAAAATTATTGATCTCCATCACATTTTTGAGATTTCCACTTCAAAATCCTTGTATTTTGATATTTTTGAAAATCTTCAAATATGCATTAAAATATGCAGGGAATGCCATGTCAATAAGAAAGCAACTTCTGTTTTTGTGGTCTTTGATTACGATATCTGGTTGATTAGATTTGATTGTTTAAAGATCGCATTCGAGATCAATCGAACGAATAGATGGTTAGCGGGGAAATGTCATTCGGGCTACCGTGATAGCCTACCGAAAACACAATACCCACCCATACCCTCATGAACTATTGTAGATTGTAGTAGTTAATTTGACAACATCTCCCCACTCTTTTTTCTTTAGCATTTAATTGGAAGGAAAATATATGCTTACTGAATTTACTTGATAAATTCAATAAAATTTAAAATACGATTTGTAAGGGTCGTCTTGTAGGGCGAAAATAGCCAGAAACCTACATTTTAACTTAAAAAATTTGGGTTCGTCATATACGCCCAGTCGCCAACATATACGCTATTATTATTATTATTATTATTATTATTGTTATTATTATTATTATTATTGTTAGTAGTAGTAGTAGTAGTAGTAGTAGTAAGTGAGAAGCAGCACGCCAAGAAAGTGACGATGAGGTACAGATATACAACGTCCAATATGCCCCCATGACACCCAGTTTGATAAGAGTATCCCAGACACAATCAAATGTATGCGATATGATGAGAGGATTTCATAAATGCCACGCATAAATCTGTCGGTGAGACCCAATTAGAAATACCTTCAATTTGAGTAACTCATTCTGTTAAGACGGACTACGATTAAAAGTGTGCCAAAGTATCTAGATGTGAGTCCCTAATATCCTTGGCTGTCTCTTCATTTAAACATAGATCAACTCTTTCGACGCCTAGCCATGATGCAGATCACTACTTTTGCTCATGAATTCAGATGTACAGTGTGTCAACCTCTAGGAGACACGACTAGTTGATTAAGGTCATGCAACTGAGAAGCAAATATGTGGTTAAGAAGTGATATGTACCGTCCGTCAGTTAAGTGCCGTACGCGATACACGCTTAAAGACATGATTGACTGGGCAGATGATTATCCCGCAGTAGGTTGCCATTGCTTTCTGCGGTAGACTGGTTACCAGCCAAGGCTATAGAACTCAATCTGTCCTATTATATGTACTGTATCTGATAATAAAAGAACAGCATTTAAGGGGATAGTAGGTGGTTATTTACGTTGCATTTAAATTTTTGAAGATTCTAGGCGGTAGGAAAGCAAGAAACCGGAAGAGTTAACCACAGACAGGAAGTGCAAGAAAATAAATAATTAGAGTAGAACTTGTTGTTACATCTAGCTATTTCAACGGTAAAACAATAAGTCTTAGTTTACAATCTATTAGTACATTTAAATTGATGGGGTCAAGGTACCAAGGAGGAGAGCTCATTAGAACAATTGCTATGAAAATATTTATTAAAAACAAAAACGGAGGGAAGTCAGGTCACGGTACTCGGAAATTCACTGAAGTCGAGTTGCCAGGACAGGGCCGATAACATTGCATCTCCTTTTTTGTATTTTGTTGAGAATATCGAGATATATAGCAAAAGCAGATAAAGCAATAATATTCAATGCAGGGACGAATGGTAAAAGAGGGCAACACGAATTCTGGCGAGAAAAATTGTTTAGCACGACACAGTATTTTCTTCTAATGTTCCACCGTTCCCCGCATGATATCCAAAATGTTTAATTTCAATTCGTCACCCCAAATCAAATATCACTATTGTTGCAAGCTCCAATCTTTATTCTCTTTGACAAATCAGACGCCTATTTTTTTAAAGAAAAGTCTGGCTTTTGAGAGTCACACTTCCCATGGTGGTCACACCTATTTCAAAACATACTTTTTTTGCTTACATCATTGCTTTTATTGACGCCATTTGCATACATAATTTTTTTCGGGTGTTAAGATTTATTTCTATCCAAATAATTATCATTGTTGCTGTAGATTTTTATCGTATGGGAAGCGGCACATTTCGGACACTTCATAAGTTATCGCAACCTATGACCAAAAGGTTTCAAATGTCTTCATCCTACTTTCTGGTAATAAATTATGTTTTTTTTTTATTTTTTATTTTTTTTTTTATTTTATTTTATTATTCGTCACAACGATCTTAGCTTTAACAGAAACAAAATAATACTTACAAAGTTACAAAAAATCCAAATTATAAACTACAAGTTTTTCCCCTTCCGAAACTACCCCCTCTAGTCTAACGGCCTTTTCAATCCATGTCTGCAAGGAGTGTCATTTTTACCAGCAATTAAACTATAAAATTTATTATAAAACGGTGTCCTTAAACTAAATGCTGAAGTCATTTATGACAAAATATTTAAAGAGAAAGGTAGAAAAATGTGACACAGTAATCCGAAACACGAAAAATGTCTTCCAGAAATTAAGCAATATATTAAAACAGAAGAAAACATCGTTAGAAAAAAAAAAAGAACATGTGGGTGTCATAAACAAGAAGAAAATAATATCAATGTGTGCTGATCGCTATTTCCATGGAGACTCCCCTGATGAACTCTATTCCTTGGTTCCGCCACGCTTAACCTTCACGACGTCACTTGGCCTTGTACAAGGTGAACCTTAAAGTTAAAAATACGCTATGTAATATGTAGCCCTCCGTATGGCAGAAAATGTTTCACAATCTGTTCATAGACGAAGAAGACCAACAGAGATAAGGTTCTACCGACGGGTGTTAAATACTATGGGAACATCATGGGGACGAAAATAAGTTTAAATACTATGGAAACATCATGTGAGCAACGGGGATGAAAATAAGAAATACACGAAAAATTATACTTACAATAAGAAACATTCGAAATTTTAATGAGGAATGGTGGCTGAGATCATTTAACACTCACATGGTATACAGAATAATTTTTTTTTTTTATCATATCACTCCGAGCAAGGCGGTAACGCCACTGATGTGCAGGGGGCTACGTAAGAGTGAAAAGATTGGAAAAGAGAAAGCCGGAAACCACATCCTAAACAGGGAACAAGGGATGAGCCTCTACACCTGTACAATAGACGTGGGTGGAGTGTGAACCGGGCGATAGTTTAGTCTAACTACTCCAATTAAAACATGGGGAAAAAAAGCTTGTACAGTGTAATAAGTTATAAGAGAGTTGTCGGGATCGGATAAAAGGTCTCCTATATCCAGGTTTCTCTTATATCCGGGTTTGGTCTATTTTATATACATTACCACAAGCTCTAATTTGCGACCAGAGAAAATATATCTTATATCAGGGTTTATCTTATATCGGGGTCTTTTATATCCGGGTTATGTTGTAACAAGTTTGTATGAATAAATTGCCGAACAAGAATATAGATGGACAGTTAAGAACCAAAAGTTATTTCAACAGTAAAAATGAATTTGTGGAGAGCCATAATAGCCGACTTGTTAAAAAAAAATTGAGGGATAAATGGAGTTTGTCTGATCACCAATGGGTGCACCAAACTTTGATCTTGTGCCAAAATTAAGCTAAACTTAGGGCAACACAAGGGATGGTAATGGTATTCTGAGCTAGTCGACTATTACTACAGAGTACTGAATTCGATAAACAGTGGTTAGCCATTACTACTAAATACAGAGATCTATCCTCACTGGGTGCACCTTGCCGGTGACTCAGTGCCAGATTAAGCTAACCTAAAATATATACAAACTGCTGTCTTGTGAAATCGACTCCTAAGACGATGCTTTCCGGATCTTAACCTGTTCATGTCTAGGGTTGAACGTTATCTTACCTACATATTTACATAAAATGTACTTCTTACTCTGTAACCCTCTACCTCAAGTGGCTCTCAGGCTTTGTACGTCATTGTAAAAACAAAACAAAACAGTTTGTGATGCATTGGATATCGGCTCGGAATGAGAAATCGGGGACCCGTGTTCGAATTCCAGCTGAATTCCTTGCATTCACTTACGCGCAAATACCCTTGGGAAAGGTATTAATCCGTCTATCCTTCCAGTTTTGGGTTAAATGACAGGACAGATTGGGTTTTATAGCCTTGGTCGGCAACCAGTCTACTGCAGAAAGCAATGGCAACCTACTGCGGGATAATCTTCTGCCCTGTCAGTCATGTTTCTTTCGAGACATGATCGCCCAAGCGTGTATCACGTATGGCACAACCAAAGCTATAAACCCAACCTATTTAACCAATAGCTGGAGGGAAAAGAGATGGATTAATACCTTTCCCAAAAGGTATTTGTGCGTAAGTGAATGCAACGAATTTAACTGGAATTAGAGCTCGGCTCTCCAATTACTAGTTCCAAGCCGATATCCACTGCATCCCAGGATTTTAAGTTACGAAAAAGTCTACCAAATAATTATACCGCATACCGATGACCGCCACTTAGATGTCAACTTTGACCATCGTAAGACAACCTCGTAAGACGGAGTTGTACCTTGAACAGATATTGGTTCCTTAAAACGGACAAACTTTTAAAACCTCTGGTATAAAGTTACCAGACATAAGGCACACACATTTTTTTTTTTGTCATTAGGTTTATTTTTGTGAATGTCTGTGTATATCTTCAGCCCACCAGTTGACTTGCAAACTTTTCCACAAATGTGAAATTAATTTCTAATATCTGATGCCATTTCGCAGTTGGTCGAAATCTGATACGACTATTTTGCATAAAAGTTAAATTTCTAGCTTTACTCAAGCGAAACCCAACTACAAACATCACAGAGAAAGTTATGTCTGCCCGCTAAATGGTCTGAATGTTCCACATCGTGACCTTTTCAGACATTTGCTTTAAATTTTTCGTTTATTACCCGAAGATTCTTGAATTGTAATCCCTCCATATCACATAATGCATCACTCCTTAGATGCTTTCTAAAAATGTCGTTCTGCAACTTTACTACTGAATATTTTTTACCAAATACTTATAATTTGCATATTTTTGTTTATTTTTTATTTGTTTTGTTTTTTGTTTTTTTTCATTTCTGATTTAGCCATAATCTATGCTAAAGAATGTGCGTTGTGGTGCAGTGGATATCGACTCGGAGCGATCAATGATAGTTCGAATTCCAGTTGAATTCCTTGCATTCACTTATGCAGAAATACCCTTGGGAAAGGTGTTAATCCGTCTCTTCACTTCAGTTATGGGTTAAATAAGACAGATTGGGTTCTATTGCCTTGGCTGGCAACCAGTCTATCATAGAAAGCAATGGCAACCTACTGCGGGACAATCTTCTGCCCAGTCAGTCATGTCTCTTTTGTTACATGATCGCCCAAAGCATGTATCAACTGACTGACTGACCCAAATTGAATTGTAATCCCTCCATATCACATAATACAGAGGGAATGTTTCGTAAACTAGATTCAAAATGACAATAATTGAAAGAAAACAGGAAAAAGTGCTAAAATGTTAAGGAGTGAAATGTAAAGTGAAAAAATAACGACATGGATAAATAATCACAACATTCTACGCGTACGTGCAAACGGTTGTATGAACGTATATCAGTGACAAAGTAGGCGTCTGATATGTCAAAGAGAATAAAGATTGAAGCTTTCAAAAATAGTGTTATTTGATTTGGGGTGGAGAATTGAAATTAAACATTCTGGAACTCATACGGGGATGGAGTGTACAGAAGAAAAAATCGCCATGTTGTGCCATATTTGCTCTTGCTATGCACCGCGAGATTTATAGTGTTATCCGTTGAAGATCCGTTGAAGTGTATTTGTGTTGAAACAAATTAATTTGATTTGGCCTTGTTAGTTAGATAGCCCACTATAAGAGGGTTACAAAACAAGAAAATCAAATTGTCAATAGAAACAACAAATTTATATACATATAATCAATTAAGGTTTTTAAAAATAAAAGTAAACTCTTTTGATTGGTACAAGGTCGTTAAAATGTTCGTAGTAGTCCTTGTAAAAATGAGTTTATGTGTACGTACGAAGAACGTATATGTGTATCTATGTATGAGCTTTTGTTGGGTAGAAGTGTCTTTGAAGAATTCGCTCAGTCTTAAAGGGTTCCATCCGGTTATAAAGTATAAGAAAAGGCAGAGAGGTGAACCGTGAGAATAAGGAGGTGAGGGAGAAAGATAGAGATAATAATAATTACGATCGTTTGACGTTTGTCGAAGGACATGTTAATTACGCTCGTATTTTTCTCTCTGACGACTGTCGAGCTTGCTCCGTCTTATATTTCGTTTGTGGGGATCGAAAAGGTCATTTGGGAATTTACTCCCGGATGTGACTGTGGCCTTTCCGTTGGACGACAAACTTCGCGTCTGCTCGGGGAAAGTGTCTGTAAAACGAATTTGTTTCTAATAATTAAAGATTATTTAATTTTTGTTTTTAGCTGTTTCCTAGTTTTCTATTGGCTGAAAAATATTTCGCATTGAGATGTTAAACTTCGCGATTTTGTGTGTGCAAAGCAAAGATTGTAATTAGAGTATATTCGTTTATTTCTAACAAAATCAATGAGTCAGTGCTTAGCATTTGAATTTTAAATCTAGATCTTATTTTGTTCACTACAGATTCTCAAGAAAATACAAGAAAGAAGGGGATGTAATGTTATCGGTCATGGCCTGGCAACTCGACTTCAGTCACTTTCCCAATGAACACACACTCACGCACACACACATACACTATGAAATATAATTGCACCAATAAAAAGTGGATATCAAACAGAAAAATCGAGAAGTACAAGCAGTTAGTTGCAGATACCCCCTTTTGACGAGAGAACGGAGTGATTCCCGCAGGGTCCGTTTACGAAACTCTAATATGTGTCATTCGGCAGGATGACACATATTTTCGTAACAAATTTATCGAAAATAATCAGGCCGGTAGAAATATATATATATACTGTTTGATTATAAAACAGAATATCTACTTAAATACGAGTGTCGATCAAAATAATGTTCAAACAAATAATTGCAAATTGTGGGTTGTTTATAACCAATTTCGTTAATCTTCGTTAATTTCCGTAATATATATATATATAAACAAAAGGCGCAACTATGAATCATTGTCATTTAAAAGTGGTTCCTAATTGAAACTGCATGAAAAAAATGCTGAGTTTAACTGACTTTTAACGAACTCTTCAAGATGTATTCTTAACTCTATCTCGTTAGAACAATAAACAGGAGCTGCCTATAAGACGAATTCCCACCACACTCTGACCAAAAGACGAGACAAAACTACAACTAAGAATTTAAGTAGGTAATTGTTTATAAAAAAAAAGAAAAGGTTTCTGAAATAAATCGTGACCCTATTTGCACTTGCCTAAGGCGAAATTGGGTAGATGAGGTTCATTAGCCATAATGAAAGCAGTGAAGGAAACTCTGCGATATAAAAGCCATGTCCTGAGGGTGTTATGCCTACGGCATATCACGTCGAATACACTGGTTCTCGTTCGATCACTGAAGTTAAGCAACGTGAGCCTGGTCAGTACTTAGATGGGTGACCCCTTGAAAATACCAGGCGCTGTAAGCGTTCAGTGACGGATGTGCGTTGTGGTGCAGTGGATGTCGGCTTGGAAAGAGAAATCGGTGAGCCGAGTTCGAATTCCAGTTGAGTACCCTACATTCATTTAAGCACTAGTACTCTTGGGAAAGGTATTAATCCGTCTCTTCCCTCCAGTTATGGGTTAAATAACAGGATGGGGCCTGGAGGCAACCCATATAGTGTTGGTGTCACAATAAAAATCACCCTTGGTAGCCCTGGCAAAGTATCAAGTATTCAGCTATTTGACAAGATTATGAATTTCGCTACAAAAAACTGCGCCGGGGTTCCAAATGCACAGGGAATACAGGAGGAGTATAGTGAATTCTATCTCGGTCAATGGCCGCAAGACGACGACGATAGGTTGTTATCAAGCACGAGTAAAAGCCATCTTATTCAAACAAATAACCTTCTTTAAACCTGCTTCTGTATAAACTTTTCCAGCCCTGATTTCAGGGTGTGACTGTCTTGTCCAAGTTGCCCTTATACAGCACCGGTGAGTTGACTAATGAAACTGATATAAAAATATTAAAAAAAACAAAGATTTCCAGCTAGAGAGAATCGTCTTGCGACTAGAAAAGTGAAACAGCAGTACGAGAATGGTGTAAAAGTAACTTTGAACTTGTGTGCTACAGAAAAACATAAAAACGGCCACTAGAAACCGAGCTCTATCGTTTGTTAGTGCGCAATGGGCAAAAAGTTAGTAAATATTTACACCCTTTATTTTCTCAACTTGTCCTGTTCAATCATTATAGATTTTATTTCATGCATGTTGTTAGATTTATAAGATAAATCCGAAGTACTTTGTTAAAAATTCATATGTGAGATCAGGACACTAAATTTAGAAATGATTTTCACGTTACTAATTGTAATATGGTGATTTTCTAAAATTTATATGCTACGTCATTTTCCATCTTTTACTTTCTTGAATCCCATTCAGCTTTAATCCTTTCTTCAATACCGCTTTACCCAGTCTTTTCTCTCAGTGTAACTCCTGCACACTAGCGGTGTCCCGCCTAGTTTCAGGTGAAATGATTTTTAAAAAAATTGTGGCACAAGGCCGAAAGTAAGTGGCACCCAGTGAAGATCGAATTTACTATTCAGTCGTAAGTGATTTAATGAGACAAATTTATGGACCATTGTCCCACATCGAAGTGTTCTTTTTACTTTTAAGTGTAGCTGAGATGCGGCACAAGGCCGAAATTTGTGAGCACCAAATGAAGATCGAACTATTCTATCGTAATTTATCTAGCAAAACAAGATTGTTAACAATTACATCACATCGAAGTGCCCTCGATTAAGTAAGCGTGAATTACGTGTGGCACAAGGCGAAATGCTGGGAGCACTCAGTTAGAATTGAACTCACTATTCAGTCTTAATTGATCTAATATCGTGGTTTCCAAAGTGTGGCACACGTTCCACAGTTGGGAGCAATTTAATTTTTAAAGGCGGAAATTCAATAATGAATTAACAATGATTTTTTTCTAGTGAGTCTGTGTGAGCATGAATGTGTGCACGAGCTAATATATACACAGTGCATATACATTATGCATACATAAAAAATTTTTGTGTATCTGTATATACATGTGCACGATAGATAGATAGATAGATAGATAGATATGGTCTCTTTTGAGATTGATCACTTTCAACTGCTGGCGCATTGGTGTAAATATATTACACGCTTGGTGTAAATATATTACACGCTTTGAAATCTTCCTTTCCTGAACGTCCGCAAATAGCTTGGCTTGGTGGGTGAATCTCCAGCTGCTGATTAATCAGTCAGGATTTAGTTCTGGCTTTATATATATATATATATATATATATATATCGTCTTCATACAGGCCTGTTTCACTGTATCACAGCTCATCAGTGCAGCTAGATTAAATGCCCGCCTCAATATATATATATATATATATATATCGTCTTCATACAGGCCTGTTTCACTGTATCACAGCTCATCAGTGCAGCTAGATTAAATGCCCGCCTCAATATCTATATATATATATATATCGTCTTCATACAGGCCTGTTTCACTGTATCACAGCTCATCAGTGCAGCTAGATTAAATGCCCGCCTCAATATATATATATATATATATATATATATATATATATATCGTCTTCATACAGGACTGTTTCACTGTATCACAGCTCATCAGTGCAGCTAGATTAAATGCCCGCCTCAATATATATATATATATCGTCTTCATACAGGCCTGTTTCACTGTATCACAGCTCATCAGTGCAGCTAGATTAAATGCCCGCCTCAATATCTATATATATATATATCGTCTTCATACAGGCCTGTTTCACTGTATCACAGCTCATCAGTGCAGCTAGATTAAATGCCCGCCTCAATATATATATATATATCGTCTTCATACAGGCCTGTTTCACTGTATTACAGCTCATCAGTGCAGCTAGATTAAATGCCCGCCTCAATATATATATATATATATATATATATATATATATATATATATATCGTCTTCATACAGGCCTGTTTCACTGTATCACAGCTCATCAGTGCAGCTAGATTAAATATATATAAATTTATATATATATTTAATATATATATTTAATATATATATTTAATATATATATATATATATATTAGTAACAATATTTTTATAAATATTGTAAAATTCTAAAATTAAATGTTAATACTATTGTAAATATTCTGTCTCAATTTCTCAAGTTAATGCCCTTATAGGAGTTCACTTTTTGAATAATAGGAATGATATATAACAGAGTAGGGGGAATCAGGATATTACATATGCTTAGGTGTGGCATGAATAAAATAAGGTGGAGAACCACCGATCTGAAGTCGTAGAAAACCCTAATTCTCTGCTATGTGCTTGGCCGTAACCCTTGCTACTTTGTCCAGATGTAGTATGTAGGAAGGAAGCGAGGCCGAACAATGGATTTATTCTTAAGAGTTTGACCCCTTTTTAACAATGCCTATAACACCGGAATTACACCGGTCATGAACGCGATTGCACGCACATATGCAAATAGGTAAATAATATTTACCAATCCACGGCAGCTTTAAAAAATCTGCGCTGAGTTTCATCCTTTGCGTTGAAAAAATAACGGTCTCTCTTCATTCTTAAAATAAGATTAATTCTTGCATTAATCTTAGCCTAGTCATGCTTATAAGTTGCTCGCTAATAAAATAGTCTGCAGTATTAGGGGAAAATATTTTCTCTGCGGATACATTTCATTTCTAAATTAAAATTTCCAGAGTTGTCATTAGCAGAGTTCGCAAAGTAATGAAATGCATCGGTATAAAATGTGTTCTTTTTGTCATGTCTTTTATTAATGTTGTCTTTGCAGATATCTTTATTTATATCTGAATTTTTGCACTAATTTCATTATAAAAAGAAATTTACTTTTTACAAAACTTTTTACTCTCGCTATTCTATTACTACTTTTATGAGAGGTGTCCGGACGAACTATATTCCTTGATACTTCTATGCCACATACACGGAATCTACACGTCCTTCTTCCCTTTATATTCCATTGGTGAGGAGGAATTTCCACTCTGATAGCTTCTCCGTCAGATGTATTACATTGTGGAAGAGGTTTCAGAGAGGATGCTTCTTTATCCTAACAATTTGAATCTATTCAGCTTCAAAATTTACCGTATATTCAAGTTACAAACTTCAACGAAGGCTACGTAATTAAGAATTTCTCTCGAAGTTGATCTTTTTAACTATAAAATGACTCGAATAAAACGCAAACATCGCATAATGATACCACTTCTTGAAATACGGTCAACAGTTGCACATTTATTCGCCCAATTTCGTCTACAGGCGAGATTTTCAAGAGGCCACGTGATATATCCCGTCCCTTCAAGGGCGATATGTGTGCGACGGGCAAAGTTATGGTTCCCTGCCTCCAGTCAACAAGTGTGTCAGTCAGCTGATGTTAAGTCATATCTCAGCACTAACTTCAAGGACAGTTTTAAAATCTGATTTCTTTTTTATTTCGTTTAGTTAACTAACTTTCTATTAGTCTGGCACAAGAAAGCCGTAATCTGTCTAAACTTATTTATAAATGGAACTTTGTCTGTCTGTGTGTATGTGTGTGTGTATGTGTGTGTGTTCGTTACCTATAAACTCCGAAAGGGCTGAACCGATTTTCTTGAAAATTTACACAGTTGTACTATAAGCGTCTGCGAGTGTTCTTAGCTAGGTTTTGTGTCGAGGTAGCCCCGATAAATATCGAAAATCAATAATCGAAAAAATCGGATTATAGAAGGAGTGGTCCGATTTTAATCAAATTTGATACACTCATAGACAAAAACATAAGAAACGATATTCAGAAGTTTCAAGGTGGCAGTTCTTACAATAGTGCAGAAAATCGATAATATATATATATATATATATATATATATATATATATATATATATCTAAGGCAAGGTGTTTGTGTGTGTGTCTGTTTATCTGCCTGTATGCCTGTATTTTTTTCATCCCTTTTATTTTAGTTTTTGCTTCAGGTTTGGCTCTAAGTAGGTATAATGGTAGTTCTTAGTCTCAGCCATGATACCATTTACTCAGAGGATTTATTTAGCCTTCAAAAATCAGTTTACGACGAAAATAAAAATTATTTGATATCGATACCAGGAAATCAAAATTTGACTTACATCCATTCATTTTTCTTTCAGTCTACAGTTTCGCTTTTACTGGAAACAACTATTGCTTTTTAGTCTTTCGTGCCAACATCCAAAGAGTCTGAGCTCCAGGACCATGGATTAGTTTTAAAGCTTTCATTACACCCGAGCAACGCCGGGCTATACTGCCAGTTATTCCATAGGTTAATGTTTATAGACTTAATTTCATAAAAAACTGAATTACAATTATATTTTACTCAATTCTCTATTAACCACTTTTGTGATAACTTGCTGCCACTTCTCAGGTCGTTCTTGGATATCTTTAACATAAATTCCGCATGTATTGATGCGAAAATCTTTCTACGAAGTCTTAAATCTTCTCTTGTTTTGCTGTATCCAAAAAGCTATCCAAAAAGATATTTTGTTTCTGCCTGGTCAGGTGAATATGGTGGGTAGAGTAGAACAGACCAACCAATTTCCACAAGATTTTTGTGTGTTATTCTTGGTGAATGCGATATTACATTCATATTATCACTTACTTCATATTTTATCGATATTTTCTTCATTTATGTCTTGACTATGACTCTCCACAACTTCCTAACCAGCACA
This sequence comes from Ascarosepion bandense, assembly GCA_037127315.1. Classification (NCBI taxonomy): domain Eukaryota; kingdom Metazoa; phylum Mollusca; class Cephalopoda; order Sepiida; family Sepiidae; genus Ascarosepion; species Ascarosepion bandense. Next base: position 2,116,469 of record JBBBDQ010000572.1, on the reverse strand, counting down.
TCTTATTTGCTTTCTTTGCCATCATTCCTATGCAATATTTTGCCATTCACAAGCTTGTTACGTAATTTACTTTCCATTTTCCGTCGTATTTTTGTCTTCAATGTGTTTTGTGAGTGTTAAATTCTCTAAGCCTACTTAATTACGTATCGCAGAAATTTCAACAGTCTCTTTCTGATTTTAAATTTGAGTGTTTTTCTAATTCCCGTTATCCGTATAACTTCCTCGTTGTTCACATGCCCTATCTATGGTATTTTAGGCATATAGAGTTTGAGTTTGAGTTTTGTTTAACAGCGTATAAATCTCTGGGGGTATTTAATGCCCAAAAGATAGGGTTTTAAGATATTTCTTTTAATATTCGGTTATAGTGAGAAGGTTGATTTAGTCAGATTTTGATGAAAACTTTTTTTATTATTATTTTTATTTTAGAAAACTGATGATGTCTTCCAGTTTTGTATTCAAAAATGTATTGTTGGTAATAATTGTTTTTTATTAAAAATGTATTACGGCAATAATTTTTTCTTTAAAAATATGTTGTTGGAGATATTTTTTCTTCAAAAATGTATATTTTTCTATAAAAGTATTTTTAGTTATATATTTCAATAAAAGTGTATTTTTATACTTTCATCGTGTTTTGACCCCTGTTTGGGGATAAACTCTTTACCCATAGTTGGGACCCTAACAGGTGCTACCACCCCGAATCAGGGTGGACCTGGGAACAACAGCATTTAAGAAGTGGTTCTATGCTCCTCACAACCTCCTAATCGGAGGCCTTGCTGCCAGATGCAGTTTATTATCATACCCAGGACCAATCAGCATATGGAACCACATATCTAACAATCACATATTAAGAACCACATATTAACTTGTTCGCTTTACATCCTTTCGAAAAGAACGCTCAAATTTAATATGTACACTAATTTAACCTAAATAGGTTTTGTTTATCAAAGAGAAATGTGTCATCAGCCTCGATTTTGTTATATAAAATAGTTTTTTGTGGCGATCCAAACATTTAATAATCATTTGACGCAAAGTCTGGTTAATATGGCAGGTTAGGTAGAAAAAAACAACCGATTCCCTATATTTTTTCTTGTGCTGTTCTTTCTGTAAGCAGCCTATAAAAATGATGCCATTAATTTATAAAAAAATATTTCTATAAAATAATATGCTATTTTTATTACGGTACGAAATGTTATTGAGAAATTTCATATTTAAAAATTAAATTACTCCTTCATTTGAAAGTTGATATTAAAAAATATAACTTCGGTCCAAGACACTTGTGGATATTTGTTGGAAAATTGGCACATTTGATCACTTACCTGACCTAGAAACTAGTTTCCTCAAAGACATCAGAATCTCTCTTTTTTCATGTAGCAAGCTATGTTACACGAAAAGTTAATCCCAGAGAGCAAGAGGTATTTTAAAATCAAGCCCACCCCTTTTCCTAAGCTTTAATAAAGGAATTTGTACTAATCCCCAAATCGAAAAAATAAATTTGTATTAAATAGTATCTGTTTTATCAACTCTGCTGTTTTAAGACGATAAAAAATCACAAGACTAAACGTTACGATATCAAATATACTAGGTTAACTAGAATGTTACGACCTACTTAGGAAGCGAAAAGGAAAAAACAAATCTTGATCTCTGCCTGGTGAAATTTCCAAGGAATACTGCATTTCGAGTTTGTTCCACACAGTCGCGCCATCAACGCTAAACTATATTGACAGGGTGTACGACTAACTAAAGAAATAATATTCTGCTTTGGTCAATTGGAGTTTCAGCAAGGCAATGCAAGAAGTTCAAACAGATTAACAGTATTGAAACTCTTCAGCATCCTCCATTCAGCTGTTATTATGGCTTATTTCACTCAATGGCACACTTCCTCTACAACACTGGAGTGAGGAAAGATTGTTTACAGTTTTTTTTAATTCTTTAAAGCTAACAGGCTGGTATCAAATATAAAGTCAATAGTCATCTCCTATCTCATTAACTTGCATCCTCTCTCTCTCTCTCTCTCTCTCTCTCTCTCTCTCTCTCTCATGCTTCTTTCTTCGTCCACTCCACTCTCATCAGTATTCTCATCCTTCTCCTACCCTCTTCCTGACACCCCCTGTAACCTGTCACTCTTTCTCATAACTTACATCCTATGTAACCCCCTGCTCAACAGTGGCAGTAAAATGCCTTGTTTGGGGCCGCACGATTATAAAAAAAATCTGGGACATATTCGGATGCTGGCTGATCGCTAGCAAAAGATCATCGAAAATGTTGAACTTTATTTTGAAGAATGAATTTTGGTGTTGCTCCATTTTTTTCTCTTCCTAATTAAATTAGGACTTTCTAGTCAACTTAATGAGATACGTTTTACGACGAGAAACAACGACAGAAACCATTTACACAAATGGTGATGTCCTGGGTATGACGGTAAACTGCATCTGGCAGCAAGGCCTCTGATTGGGAAGTTGTGAGAAGCATGGAACCACCTTATAATTGCTGTTGTTCCCAGGTCTACTCTAACGCAGAGTAGTAGCACCTGTTAGGGTCTCAGTTATGGGCAAATATTTAACCTCGAAACTGGTGTCAACACATTATGAAAGTATAAAAATAGACTTTTATAGAAATATATATACGTAAAAATAGACTTTTTTAGAAAAATATACATTCTTGAAAGAAAATTATTACCATAATACATTTTTGAAAGAAAAAAAAGAAGACATCTTCAGTTTTCTAAAATAATAATAAAAAATTCATCAAAATCTGACTAAATCAATCTTCCCACTATAAGTGAACATTAAAAAATACCTTAAAACTCCACCTTTTTGGTATTAAATAACCCACAGAGGTTAATATGCCGTTAAACAAAACTCAAACTCAAACCCAAACAAATAGTGAATGGCACAAAGACAAAAGAAATTCCACAGATAAGTTTAAGAACTGAGAATAATGTCAGGTAGGCACACAGCAGAAGTGACACGGATGAGAATCATAATTGCAGAAGAAAAACAAAACAAAAACAGGCTTAGAAGTCTTAGAAAATGTAATAAAAAAAAGGCCATAAGAAAAGAGCAAATATGTAATTGTAAAAAGAGAAAATGATTGGTGTGAACAAGAGGAACATTTCAGGATGCGAGCTGTGAATTAAAGATGTGAAAATCATGCACGTATGAAAATTTAAACACCTGGGAAATGTTTTAACAAAGGACGGATATGTGACAGAAATCCAAAGACGCTCTGGAATAGCGAAAGATGCCTTCCAAAAACTAAACAGTGTATTAAGAAACAGGAAATGTTCATTAAAACAACAAAGATTTGCTGAACTGCTATCTAGTACCAGTTCTTCTATATGGCACTGAATGTGGTTCAATTTTCTCACAGATGAAAAGGAGACGAGACAACGGAGATCTGCTTCTACAGAAGGATGCTGAGAATACCATCGAAGAAGCATGTAACACGAAAGTTTTAAGAAAAGTAAGAACAAAAACTACGTTCGTACGTAGAACCAGAAAGAGACTGAAATTGAAGTTGATTGAACACATGATGAGTAAAGGAGGCTTGGAAAATTTGACATTCACAAGACATATTAAATGCAAGGAGGTTACAGCGTGTATCCTAACGGGTTATGTAAATAAATGAGTGGACAAAAAGAGGATAATAAAAAAGACAAACATTGCTAAGAGTTACAAATATCAGAAAGTTGTGGAGGTTCATAATCGCTCACTCCATGAAGATGAAAATGTATGTACTCTGGATTTGCAGAAATAGATAACTGATGACTAACTAGATTATGTTTCTTTGATGTGTTAAATCCTTTCAGGAAGTAGGCAGCCATGACTTTCTACAACTTCCTGTTCTTTGATACTCAAAGTAACTTTTGAATTTTTATCTCTTGTTTTTCCTTGTTCTGTCATTTTGCTATGCAAATTCGTTTATTAAGCTACTCGATGTTTCTCCTTGCTTGCGTTTATGACTCGTTAATTTTATATTCAGCAAACCCTCTTTCCTCATTACTTCCCCCCTGTGGAATTAACCTTCGGTTTATTTTTCTCTGCTCCTTACGTTCTTCAAAAATTTAAATGCCGTTTTCTCTCATTCTGAATCCTGTTCTTTTCTTGTATCATGTTTTCTTCTCGTTCTCGTTCACTACCAGCAACTCACTGTGTCTTAGTGACATTATCACCTTGTTTTGGGTGAAATGATTAAAAAAAGAAGAAAGCAAGATTAGGTCCTCCGTTAATTAATCCAGGCAGGTCTTCTCGTTCTCTTAAGATTCTCTTCCTGTATATATTAGTTAAATCCGATGTGCGTTGTGGTGCAGTTGCTATCAGCTCGGAACGAGAAATCGGAAAGCCGAGTTCGAATTCCAGTTAAATTCGTTGCATTCACATACCCTCAAAAAGTTATGAATCCGTCGCTTTTCCTCCAACTATCGGTTAAATAGCAGAACATTGGATTCTATAGCCTTGGTTGGCAACCAGTCTACCGCAGAAAGTAATGGCAACCTACTGCAAGAAAATCTTTTGCTAAGTCAGTTATGTCTCTTTCAGGACATGATCGCCCAAGCGTGTATTATATATGGCACTTAACTGACTGATATCGAGATAAAGATGTTGGTGGTATTCTGCCAAATGGATAGAGATTTCATAGCTACGTTGTCATCTAACCGTGACGACGTAGTTATGTTTTGAAGATAGCATGATATTTGGTAACTCGTGCAACGCGCTGGGAACGAAGATATCGTCTTAGGTAAGTAACAACACCCATATATATTTCAGATTCGGCGATGAGTAGACTATATATATATATATATTTGTGCGATTATTTGGCTTACTGTCGTTGAATAATGTGCTATGATATCGTTAGAAGAATCACATACACAACAATTTATAACAGAAGGTATATATCAGCATTTTATACCTAGACGAGGAAAATCTGCGTGATTAAAATTCTTAAAACATTTTAGCCGTTCTATTCTTATTACCTTCTAAAAAAATTATTGCCCACAGCAAATGTCTGTGTTATTTACCATGACTGATATATATATATATATATTGTAATAGTTGTTACAATGGTTTATAAATTCATAGTATCACTAGACAAAAATTTTCGCGTTCCGAAGCTACGTATTAGGTGCATCTCATCGGGTGACGAAGTTGAAAGCTTTCAACTTGAAAGATTTCAACTTCGTCACCCGAAGAGAAGCACCTAAAAGGTAGCTTCGAAACGCGAAAGTTTTTGTGTAGTGATACTATGAATTTATAAACCATTGTAACAACTATTACAATAAAATAAAAGTAAATGCATGAACAGCCGGTTAAAAAAACCTACGAGTTCCACAACTTTGTTACAATATATATATATATATATATATATATATATATATATATATATATATTGTGTATTTAGGTAGCCATGCAGAAAGCCATCTTTTATACAAGTTTTATTAAAGATAAATGACAAGGTACTGTGATTGACCTTTTTATTTAAGTTTTCTAGTGTTCCTATAAATGATTTCTTTTCTGGATGTAAAGTTTGAAAAAAATAATACAAATGTTCTATATATCCGAACTTGGGTTTTGTGTTATGATTTTTCTTTTAACTGAATGTGTCTATATTTAATTATATGATGTGATGTGTATGGTTTTCTTTTTCTTTCTTCTTTTTCTCCCAAACAAAATTGTGCTAACAAGCAGTAAATTGTGGGCATATTCATAGTTGATATTATTGAGCTTTGTTTTTTTTCTATTTTATTATTAGTTTTTCCATCATTTTCAATCATTTTTCACCTTTTTTGTACAAGTATGTTACAGGTAGATTTTGTTAGGTTCAAAACTCTCTCTCTCTTTATATATACATATGTGTGTGTGTGTGTGTGTGTGTGTGTGTGTGTGTGTGTGTGTGTGTGTGTTTATTATACATTATACTTTAGAACATGTCCAAACTAAAATTTACTATAAAATGTACAAATTTGTAGTAGATTGTAGTTTGCACATGTTCTAAATTGTAATCTATAATAAATATTTATTGCTTTATTTTTATATTGAGCACTGTTTTAAATTAATGTTTGAACGTTGCAAATACTTTCTTCGTTCCTTATTCATTTGGATATATATATATATATATATATATATATATATATATGTGTGTGTGTGTGTGTGTGTAAATGTATATATATGTGTGTACATACGTATATATAGATATATATATATGTATATATATGTAAGTGTGTGTGTGTGTGTGTGTAAAACAACCCTGGTTTCTGCATCTTCATGAGGATGTATGATTCTGCAGGTGCCTGCAACTTGGTAGGGTATTTTTTGCTCTGGAATCTTAGGTACATCTTTGATTTATGTAATACAGGATTTTACAGAGACGACGGATTGAAAACTAACCCAAAAACAGTGGATAAACTCAGAAAGGAACTAATGGAATTTTTCAAAGACCACGATCTGAACATTATCACCATAACTAACGCTAAAGTCCTAAATTTCTTAGATGTTATCTTTGACCTGAGCAATCGCCTGTACAAACCGTACACTAAGGACGTATATAACTATACATGCATCAACAGGAAATCAAATCACCTCCATAGAATCCCCGACAACCTACACAACATATTCAATTTCGTTTAAGTAGCAACTCTAGCAATAAGGAAATTTTTGAAAATTCTAAAATTAAATACATTAAAGCTTTAGAAAAAAAGTAAACTCAACACTAATTTGAAATGTAGACAGAAATAAGCAGAAATCACGTACACGTAACATTATTTGGTTTAACCCACCCTCCCTTCATAACGTCCAAACTCACATTGGTAAACTCTTCTTTAACTTAATTCACAAATATTTCTACCATTCAATTACACTAAAAAAATCTTCAACAAAAACAAAATTAAGAATTAACATCAACCTTCTTCTTCACTTTTACAAAAATTCACAATGACGTGTGAAATCCTGGTTTTTCCCAAATAGAAAAAGGATTGATCATGTGCTTAAAGTCGAAACCAGAGTTTGCAAGTAGATGTTAAATTGATTTTTGACCAATGGGAGCGACTTGCAAGACTTGAGGACTTCGCGTGTCAGTGCGAAAATCTGAATACTATACAAGGCCTCAGTCAGCGTCAATCACAGACAGTCACTCATGAAAGCGACAGAGGCGACAAGCTAAAATGTAACGGGAGAAGATTCAAGTGACTTGGAAATTTGTCCTCTTTCTCTTTCCTTCTTGTGTGCTGATTCATTTTGTTTCTTCTTCTCCCTTCAAAGACAGTCCTACGAACAAATGCTTATACGTACGTACGTACGTACGTACGTACGTACGTATATACTCTTTCAACAATTACTACTACGAACAATTTCTTCAACTCTTGATACCTTTAACTTTCTCATTGAACGCGAACTCTACCCTTAACTTCTTGACAATGTTTCTAATTGCACATGAACAACTTATTTTATTCTTTCTTTTTAATAAATTCCTATTTTAACATACAAAATGTATATTTTTCTTCTTACACTATTCTACACAATTCGACACATTCCAACCTGCCGACAACCAACGTTCTGATGAAAACCTTTTGATTATTCTGATGATGATAATTCTGCATAAAACTTGTAAGCTGTAGGAAGTTCGGTTAAGTCTGACACAAGGTCAAATCAAAGATACATTAACCAGCTCCGTATAGCGACATAGTTGCGTTAAAAACATAGATATATTTCATAACATAATGCTATGATATAAAATAAATATTTGGCCTACATAAACAATATTGGTCACCCAACTAATAGTAAATATGAGCCTTCTAAAAATAATTTTAACTGCCGAAAAAAATAAGACCTGTCCATTGAATGGCCAATGTATGTCCGAAAGTATCGTTTATAGAGCTCGAATTCATTCGAATGATAATGATGTTAAATTTTACTTTGGAAGCACTTTTAACAGGCGGAAGATAAGATTTAACAACCACATGCTGTTTTTAAACAACAGTAAAAACAGCAAAAGCACTGCTTTATCCATATATTATTGGAAATTAAAAACAATAACAAGAACCCAATTATTACCTGGAATATCATAGCTAAATTTAAAGCTTACAATGGAAAAGAAAATAAATATAATATATGCCTTTTAGAAAAACTTATCATCTTAAACCATATCAATAATCCAAATTCTTAAACCCAGATTAATATAGATTACGCTTTCTTTCTTTCCTTCTTTCTTTCTTTCTTTCCCCCGCAATATCACCCTTAACAGTTATGAATTAAACCCCTTTTATTTTTGCTCGCTACATTGCTTAATTTTAAATTCTTAATTCTAAATTTTTCTTTTCATTTTTTTCTTTTCTTTTATTTTTCAAATTTTAATTTTCTCTAGATTTTTGATCTACATGTAATATTTGAATATTTCAATTTTTAAGTCTCATGATTTACGCCCCTCTGATTTCTTCTACCTGCATTATATTATTTTGAATATTTTTAATTTTAATTTTAATTTTAAATTTTAAACGTTTGTCTACTTGTAACCTTAGAATATTTAAATTTTTAATCTTGTTAGTAAAAAGGAGTAATTAACTTTACAAGATTTAATTCCCAAGAATATCGAGTGAACTTAAATTCAAATCTATAAAACTCTCAGTTTGAAAGATGCACCTGATGATGGCATAACGCATGAAACTCCAATTCGTGCCACGGACGTAGAATAATGTGTACATTTATTAATACACATTTATATATATATATATGTGTGTGTGTGTGTGTGTGTGTGTGTGTGTGTGTGTGTGTGTGTGTGGCCTAGTGAACCCGGGTTCGAATCTCACCGTGGTCAATTTGTCAGAAAGGTGACTTCTTGATGTTATCGGTTTGGATATGAGGCGATCGCAGCGTGCGGTACCTTTGGAAAGTGCCTGAAATCCATAGCACGGGTTTCAGCGCCCCGACCTTGTTCAGATTGTTGTTCACGCTAGATAACGCGCTCTCCCCCAGAAACTGTAACTAAGGTCTGCTCAGTATAGTTGCAGTATAAACCACAGGTGAGCCTTGTGGGTGTTGAACCAACACAAGTCTGCCTGAGCAGGCGACAATGGGGGTTCGCTAGCCGCTCTGACGTGTATCCTCGAATACAATTGGCCAGCCATTTATATATATATATATATATGTGTGTGTGTGTGTGTGTGTGTGTGTGTGTGTGTGTGTGTGTGTGTGTGTGTGTGTGTGTGTGTCATTTGGACCGTTTGTACAAGTCTACTAAAGAAATGACTTTTTCGCATACTAGAACAATAAAATAAAAAAAGATAAAGGAAGTATTTTTAACGAGATAGACAGATAATATCTGTGAATGAAGACAGAAGGAAAGAAGAATATTTAAGCTAACAAATGAAAATCGCACATATCTTTAGCTGTAGGTATAGTTCCAAACTACATTTAGTCGTTTTAATCGAATACAAATACCGAAGAAAATGTTTGAAATATGATAAAAGTTACTTGTATTTTCTGAGGAATGAAAAAGGAAACAACAAAAGAAATGCTCAAAAAATATTGAAATAATAAAATTGCTAAAATCGCAGATCAGAAAAATAATAGTAGATTAATGTACGAAATAAAGAGTTAATTAGTCAAAAGTTCCAAATACAAGGAATTTCACAAAAATAAAATTATTAGGGACACAAGAAAAAATTGCAATAAAGAAAGAAATCATATAATACAGCGTGCTCTTTTGTTCCTTAGTAAGTTATTTTGCTAATTCGCATGTACTTTTTGCCCATATCAATACCCCATAATTGGTTATTTCCTTTTGATCGCAAAAAAGGCGGAAAAACATATAAAAAATGCAGTTTAGTTTCAATGGTAGAAAGAAAAAAAGAAAGAAAAGACGATAACGCTTTCATATCTTTATCGTCTGTTTCAGTGAAATGGAAAAAAATTGTAAGAATAAACTCGCAGAAAAACTTATAAAAACGCTTAATGTATTTTTCTTTTCTTTTTTTTTTCAGAAATAAAATCTCTGAAAAAAAACCAACAAAAAACGTTTGGAGAGAAAAAATACAGAAGTAAAGACAAGAACGAGAAAGAGTGATGTAAAAAAAAAAAAAAAAGAAAAAAAGGAGGAAAAGAAATTACAAGGAGAAAGAAATCCTAAAACTTTGTACTGCATTTTCTCGTGCCGAACAGAACAGAGCAGGAGGCAACATGTGCTGAACGCAAATCTTACGATCTATTTCGAGCAATGTTCGTAGGTGGAGGTTTAGGTTAAAAATGGCGCGACACTGACGAGGGACCAGGCACCGTTAATCGAAAAAGGTGGAAAGAGTATCATAGTCTCGTAAAGCATCACCGAGTTTCAATGAGCAAACGATAACTGTTTAGAAAAAATAGCTTTGCTGATGGGCCTTCCAAAGTGAATATCCTACCTGCTTACGCTGCGGCTGGCATTAACTCAAATATATTGCTACTAACATATAATGTATAACTTAGTATTGGGGCCACATACCCCTTTTCCTGGTTTCACACCTTTTGACTGCTGCCGCAATAAATATTCTAAATAATAATATCGATAACGAGGATAATGACTTGAATTCATTGCATGGTCAGCATGGTAGGGTTAATTGTTATATTAAGTATTTCCACACAAGAAACATTCGACATTCCATTAGCGTTAATGTTAGTTTGAAATTTATAAGATATTTCTCTTTAAAAGATTTTTTCAAGAAATTATCATTCAAGAAAGATGACAAGACTAATCTAAATTTTACGAAAAGTTACCAAATTGAATTAACCGACATATTTTTAATTTATTTCTTTGATCGCTATTTTTTATATATATTCTGCTTTTTATAATTACACAGCGTATATATATATATATATATATATATATATATATATATATATATATATATATATCCGCATGAATATTTGAGAAATCTTGTTACGAAAATATGTACCCTCTGGTAGACATTCGAACCTGTTTCTTCTTTAGACGTAGGAGAAGTTATCAATTGATCTGACATGTCTTAACCACTCGACCACGAAGGAATTTGTAGTTGTCCGAATTAAGCCTTATAAATACATGCATTCTTGATTGTTCGCAGTATTCATAACTGCTCTTTTTTTTTGTATGCAAATAACGATACACAAAGACAATGTTACGGAAAGTTACGAAATGGAACTGGAATTAACAGACATATTTTTAGTTTATTTGTTTCAACATTATTTTTAATAGATAACAGGCCAGTAAATATATATAAATATACTGTTCCATTATAAAAAAGAAAAAACAGATAATCTACTCAAATATGGGTATTTATTAAAAATAATACTCATACAAATAAATTAAAAATATGTCGGTAAATTCCATTTCGTAACTTTCCGTAACATTTCGTAACATTGTCTTTACATTTATTTTACATTAGAATATGAATAGAGCAGTTATGAATATTGTGAGATATCAGGAATTCATGTTTCGATAAGGTTTAATTCGACCTTGTCTAACTACAAATTCTTTCATGGCCGCGTGATTAAGACGCGTCAGATCAATTTGCGGCTTCTCCTAGGTCTATAATAATCGCCTCCTTGCTGGAGGATGAATATTTTCCTTTCGGTGGATCCTCGACTGGGTTATTACTCCCTGTCCGAAGGCAGAGAGTTTGACAATGTGCAAGGCAGACTTAATTGTCGTCAACTGCCTGCTGCGGGTAATTATACAGTAAGAGGAAGAGTTCATTCCTCGTGAGAGGGCATCATAACATAAATATTTCATCACAATGTTGTCCTTGCCAGATTAATCATTATTATTCCCCTAATAGCATTATCATATACAATTTTTATCCTAAAAAAATTTATTATTCTCTTTTCCATTCAGGTTTTGACACATTTAACTGATCTGTGAAAAATGTTCCGTAAATGTCTGAACAAAGGCAGCATGTCGAAATGTCTGGATAACTTCTGGTATTTATGCGGAAAAGCGACTTTCGTATCTCAAAAGCAAAATATAACACCTGTTGTGAGAAAAACTTACCAACTATACTACCTATATACCAACTTACCAACTATATTTTGAATGTAAAATTGGAAATCAAAACAAGAAATGACCACAAAACATATTATGTACAACAAATCCCAGTCAATGCCTAACCATGAAGAAAAAATTTATGCCTTTTCCAATTCCTATGATTTGATGAGAGCCAACCGATCGTGCCATTGATTGCTACTTCTTCGTGGTGCCTCCAATTACTAACAGACTGCAAAAGAAATAGAAATGGACAATACAATATGCAAACATTCCATCAGCTTTGCGTCTTGTCCCCATAATAAAGACATACCTGTCCGAGTAACACCGAAATCGAACAAATTTGAGTCGGATCACGGGAAAGACAATAAAAGCTCTGAACCTGAATCATCAACCTTAGATTATTGTCAATCATTTGTCTTTGAACCACACCTCACAACTCAAAGTGACATAAAAGACTTTGTCAAAGATTCAGAACTCCCTAAGAGTAAAACAGAACTGTTAGTCCTAATAAAAATAGTAGGTAAGGAGATTCCAGTCGGGGTTGGCGTACTGGGATCAATTCTATCAAAACAGTGTACGTCCTTGTCCAGCTGGGGATACCATACAAACCTGTAGTCATTCAAAAGTAGGCTCTTTAAAGCACTGTGCATATTTTGAGGAAAGTGTTGTCTGTCTGAGATCCTCGTTGTTACTTAACGTAATATACCAGATGTAGTCAAAAATGTGTGACAAAACATCACCATCATCAAAATAATAATAATAATAATAATTTTGTTGACGTAAATGATACTAGGGAATTTTGGTAGGCAGAAGTCTGAAGTAAAATTATAGCTTACAGTTGTGAATTTTGAGGATTAAATTAGCCTACTGGAGGCGTCAACTTTGCGTATAAGGGAGACTTTTTTAGAAAATTTGTTGAGTTTGTTTTTAAAAACATGGTCGTCTTAGGTGCCGTCAAATACGATATGGTGTATGCAGGCATACAAAGCGTCTGGCCGTATAAGACGACCCCTATGTCTTCAAGTTAAAATGTTGGTTTCGGTTTATGTTCGCCGTACAAGACGAACCCACGCAAAAATCGTATTTTAAAATGTATTAAATTTATTAAATAAATTAAGTATTTTCTTTTCATTCAAACTCTAATTAAAAACGGTGACGGATTTTGTCAATTAACTATCACAATCTACAGTACCTCGTGAGTGGATGCTCTCTTTTTTGTTGTTATTGTTGTTGTTGTTGTTGTTGTTAGGCTATTACAAAAGCCTGAATTACTTTTCCCCATTAACCATTTATTCCTGCAGCTACTAAGTGGCTTGTTAAGACACGCATCCAGTTGTGATTTTTGTCAACATAATCGGAAAAAGGAAGTGAGATATTGTCATTTGACTAACACAATTTCCACACACTGTTACCTTTACCATAATACTATGAATGAAGTTCTTTCAGTAGAAAATATTTATCAATAATCCCCAAGGAAGAGATTGCTTATAGTCACGTTGAATACACCGGTTCTCTTTCGATCACCGAAGTTGAGCCTAGCCCGTACTTAGATAGGTGACCGCTTGGGAATGCCAGGTGCTGTAAGCGTTCTTGATGGATGTGCGTTGTGGGCAGTTGATTTCTCGAAACGAAAAATAGGGGAGCTGAGTTCGAAGTCCAGCTGAATACCCTGCAGCCACTTACGCGCTAATACCCTTAGGTTATAGGTTAAATAACAGGACAGATTGGGTTCTATAGCCTTGTCTGGCAACCAGTCTACCGGAACAGATAGTGGCAGTCTGTTGCGGGATAATTAAAATATGCCCACCTAAGCGTTGTGGAGCGCATTCCGGGCACAGTGAAAAAAAAACAATAATATCACTGTTGGCCATCCACTGCATCCCTAACTGTTTCCGACAAGTCTTGCTTTTGTTGTGCCACCGAACCCAGATTTTTTTGTTGTTTTTAATCGTTTCACACCGAGCAATGCATTCCACTGCCACTATTGCGCAGGGGGTTACATAGGGTCGGGGAAGTGATGGGAAAAGGATGGTTAGATATAGGAAATATAGGAAATGCCAGAAGGAGGGTGATAGACGGGTAAGGGTACCGAGAATGAGGGTTGGTTAGATAGTGAGAGTGTTTGAGAGAATAGATGCAAGTTAGTGTGTTAGGAGGTGTCTATTGAACTTACATTTAAACTCCTGGAGATTGTAGCCGTCGGGGAAGCAGACATGTGGAAGGGAATTCCACAGGCGGGAAGCGCGAGAAAAGAAGCCGTTGGAGTAGAAATTACGGTTACATCTTATCTGTTTCACTGTAAAAAGGTAGGACCTAGTTGCTAATCTAGTATCACGTGTAAATTCGTACCTAGGCGGCACCAATGACCTAAGTTCATCGGAGCAGTAGCCGTGAAAGTACTTGTAGAAGAGGCACAGGGAAGCCACGTCACGCCGGTGAGAGAGTGGTTGCAGCCGGTCCGCCAAGACAGGATCGATCACGTTACAGATTCTCCGTTGTATTTTGTCAAGAAGCCCGAAGAGAGTAGTAGGGGCACCCGACCAGATGTGGCAGCAGTATTCAATACACGGGTGGATGGTAGATTTATATATGTGCAGGATAGATTCAGATGGGAAAAATTTTCGGGCCCTGCATAGAGAACCGACCTTCATAGCAGCGGACTTACCAATGGATTCGATATAGTCATTCCATTTGAGGTCCGCCGAGAGTGTAAGGCCAAGGAGACGTAGTGTTTTACTCTCAGGGAGGCGAGCCTGTTCCATGCTAATGGGAGGTAGGTGCGGTTGTCTATGGTGGTTAATTGATAGCAGCTTCGTTTTGGAAGCATTGAAATTCACGAGCCACTTCCTATCCCAGTCCACCACGGATTGGAGGTCCTTTTCAAGCTCGGCAGCGAGGTTCGCTTTGTCGCCCACACCAGGTTTTTGCTCGAGGCGAGAGTAAATTGTGGTGTCATCGGCGTACATGCCTACTTGGGATCTAATGGCATCGGGGAGATCATTAATGTAGATCAGAAAGAGCGTTGGACCTAGGATAGAGCCTTGAGGGACGCCAGCGTTCGTATGGTAGTTTTGGGAGGCATGTCCGTTTAATACTACCTTCAATGTGCGGTTAGAGAGGAATGACTGGATTAGATCAAACAAATGTCCAGTTATACCATAGCTCCGCAGTTTGCACAAAAGGCCAGCATGACAGACTCTGTCGAACGCTTTGGAGATATCCAATGCAACGGTTCGTGCTTCGCCATTCTTGTCGAGAGCCTGGTATATGTACTCGGTAATAGTCGTTAGCATATCAGCAGTAGACCTGGTGAAGCGGAAACCGTACTGTTTGTCCGAGAGAAGCCTGTGGGCCGTGAGATTCTGAATCCCCTCGGCATTGATAATGGCTTCAAAAACTTTGCCAAAGATCGGAAGGAGGCTGATAGGGCGGTAATTAACGGGGTCCGAAGGTTCGCCAGTATTCTTAAATATAGGAACTACAGAGAAGGACTTCCAACAGGCAGGAAAGCAGGAAGCAGATAGGCAGAAGTTATAGAGTTTAGAGAGGACAGAAGAGAGTTCTGGGGCACATTTCTTCAGGGCTATGATTGGGATTCCGTCACCACCACTCGCTTTGTGAGGGTCAAGTTTTGAGATTATCTTAGAGACCAGATGGAATGGGAAGAGAAAATGAGGCTGACGACCATGCGCAACTCTTCCTCACTTAAATCTAATTAAAGCACAATTCATGACTTCTATCTAGAAGTCGTAGTCTTCCTCGCCTGCGAGGGACACATGTCATAATATAAAAATAGAATTTTATTGAGATCTAATTTAAAACTCATTCGTTATTTCTTTATATATCCAAAAATTCTTATAGCATTTTTTCCTTTTATTATTTGAACAATTTTTTTTTTGTAAATTTTAACAGACTAATAATTAAATAATATATAATATATCGGTTTCTATCTCTTCCTTCCCCATTTCTTTCTTTCCCACCTCTGTTCACCATCGAAGTCGTTGTCAATCGTTACCTTGGTTACTAAGAAAATTTATATATCCAATTTCTTCGTTAACTTCCCCTTGTCCACCCCTTTTGTCTTTTCATTCCTTTCCTTTCCCGCCATCACTTCTATCCCTGTGACACTGCTTTATTTTTAACTTTTTAACTTTTGATTCTCACAGATGTAGTGTAAAGTTTTCTAATATCGAGTCACCAATCTCTGTGTCTGCTTTTTAACCCTTTCTTATGCCGGACAAATTCAAATATTTTTTTTTAATCACACCCCTTTTTAACTTCCTGCTATGGATATGTTTTTGGACTTCTTCCGGTATAAAAAATTTGTAACATATTTGAATTAATAAAGATTTTGTTTTCGACCGTTGCTGATGAAGCTAGAATTTTCTTGCTGAAATGGCCATCCAACAAAATTAAGTTTCGAAATTTTTTAATTGCTTTATATATATATACATATATATAGTCATCAGCAGACAGATCTGTTTCACTGTATCACAGCTCATCAGTACGGTTAGACATCCGATGGCTTTTAACCCAAGATTGAAACTTGACCGAATTGACATCAGTCGGCGATTTTACCTCTGAGCTATGGGCGCTCGGTAGAAGAGGGCAGACTTTTAGCGTATTATATATCATGTGCCAACAGCCAAAGTGCTCTAATTCATTACTGAATGAGCGATGCTTAGATGATACTTTTTCAAAGTCTACCATTTTTCTAGAGTGCTCAATCAGGGTGTGAGACGATAGATAGATAGATAGATAGATAGATAGATAGATAGATAGATAGATAATCACAAAGCATAGATAGATAGATAGATAGATAGATAGATAGATAGATAGATAGATAGATAATCACAAAGCATAGATAGATAGATAATCACAAAGCATAGATAGATAGATAGATAGATAGATAGATAGATAGATAGATAGATAGATAGATAGATAGATAGATAATCACAAAGCATAGATAGATAGATAGATAGATAGATAGATAGATAGATAGATAATCACAAAGCATAGATAGATAGATAATCACAAAGCATAGATAGATAGATAGATAGATAGATAGATAGATAGATAGATAGATAGATAGATAATCACAAAGCATAGATAGATAGATAGATAGATAGATAGATAGATAGATAATCACAAAACATAGATAGATAGATAGATAGATAGATAGATAGATAGATAGATAGATAATCATAAAGCATAGATAGATAGATAGATAGATAGATAGATAGATAGATAGATAATCACAAAGCATAGATAGATAGATAATCAGAAAGCATAGATAGATAGATAGATAGATAGATAGAGAGATAGATAGATAGATAATCACAAAGCATAGATAGATAGATAGATAGATAGATAGATAGATAGATAATCACAAAGCATAGATAGATAGATAGATAGATAGATAGATAGATAGATAATCACAAAGCATAGATAGATAGATAGATAGATAGATAGATAGATAGATAGATAGATAGATAGATAACACAAATAGATAGATAGATAATCACAAAGCATAGATAGATAGATAAGATAGATAGATAGATAGATAGATAGATAGATAGATAATCACAAAGCATAGATAGATAGATAATCACAAAGCATAGATAGATAGATAGATAGATAGATAGATAGATAGATAATCACAAAGCTAGATAAGATAGATAGATAGATAGATAGATAGATAGATAGATAGATAGATAGATAGATAGATAATCACAAAGCATAGATAGATAGATAATCACAAAGCATAGATAGATAGATAGATAGATAATTCTATCCCAGTGATCAAAATAAAGCGTTCGGTTCAAAATTCTTATCACCTGAAGGAGTGATAAGACTGAAACGTTGTGAACATGACAATAGATGAGGACAACAGTCCGAAAAATTTAAATAATAAAATTCATTCGAACTTTTGAAATGATGTTTCAGGTATGAATATAAGAAGTTATCAGATATGGACCCCGTGCGATCTGAAAGAGTGATGGGCATTCCTTAAAAGAGGGCCATTGAATTTTGCTTGACACTGAAAGTCTTCCGTGGTTGCGTTGTCAAAAAGCTCACCAGGCCGGATAAAGGGTTTCCCTGCAGGATTAACACCCGTTCAAGCCTAGAAGTCGCATTTTTCCTTATCAGGACACTCGAACACAGAGACCAGTAAACATAGATTTACACCCAAAAAGAAATCAGGGGTGTATCGACTGAATATAAAGTATTAATATATGTCTATATCAGAAATAATTCTGATATATATATATATATATATATATATATATATATATATATATATATATATATAGTTGAATTATGGATGATAAAGTCAGTGGTCTGACACATTGAATTTTTATACATACATACATGCATACAATTATATATATATATATATATATATATATATATATATATATATATATATATATACATATATATATATGCAAAATCCGTTACGAAGCGACTCCAACTGACACCAAATCGGTGGAGTTTCGATCCAAGGCCAGAAACAAGTGGATATGTCTAGCCACACTGATGAGCCGTGATACACCGAAACAGGCTTGTATGTGGATGACTAATATATTATACTCTCCTTACGATTGAGCTCTCTAGAGAAGAAAATTTTAAAAACTTTTTCTGCTATATTTTTCTGCTATATGCGTGACTCTTCAGAAATGAATTGAGTTCTTTCTGTGACTGGCGTGTGTATACACTGCTTATATACAACACGTTAAAATTTCCCTTCTCTGATTCCATGCGCCTATGGCTTAGGAAGTAGCGACTCCGACTGACACTAAATCGGTTGAGTGTGGATCACTGCCAGAAGCAAATGGATATGTCTAGCCACACTGACGAGCTGCGTAACAGGCTTCTATGTGAACGACTAATGTATATATATATATATATATATATATATATATATAATTGTATGTATGCATGTACAGAAATTCAGTGTGTCAGACTACTACCTTTGTCATCTACACTCTCACTTTTTTCCTCTGATAGAAGCTTAACAGCTTAATACCTGTACCTATTTTACTTTTAGTTTCATTTTTATTTAATGATTGTACTTGATTCCGCACCACTGCATTTTTCATGAAACATCTAAATTTGAAAAAAATTATTTTCCCACGATGATCCACTTCCAGAAATTTCATGTAAACAAGTCATTACAATTATTCGCAGTCTTGAGTCCTACTCACTATATCGTATCGTAAAACACTAAGCGCAACATTAAATTTCCCGGTAGATTTTGGCAAAAAATCTTCAATTTTGCACCTGAGTAGTTTGTTTTTGCCCAAGTAAGGCTAAATAAGAAAAGAAAAATGGTATTGATTTTTCGGCAGCGGCTAACTTATACTTAGATGTAATAGCAGTGATAATACAAAACGTTAAAGGTGTCAGATTGTGAAATCAACAAGTCAATAAATTTGAGCTTTCACAGTGGATGAATAAATATCGTATGAATATTCCACATTGACCCCTGGTCGCTTTTTACAAAATAATGATACACGATATGATGCATTTAATAAAAGAATCACCAAGTATCTATTTGATGCTGACTTATCGACAAGAACACAATGTTTGTCGAGGGAGAGAGAATATGATATATATATATATATATATATATATATATATATATATATATATATCCGCAGACAGATCTGTTTCGCTGTATCACAGCTCATCAGTACGGTTATACATCCGATTGCTTTTTACCCAGGATTAAAACCCGACCGAATTGGGGTCGGTCGGCGATTCTCTCTGAGCTATGGGCGCTCGGTTGAATGGGGCAGACTATATATATAATTAAAATTCTTCCTTATATATATAATTAACATTCTCCCCGTATATATATATATATATATATATATGTGTGTGTGTGTGTGTGTGTGTGTGTGTGTGTATGCACATGTATTCACATCAATATATAAATATTAACCAGGCCTGAATAGAACAGTGCTCAATGTTGTATAACAGAACAAAAACATATATTAATAAATATACTATGTTTTACACACGTCTCTGAGTTTTATACATCTCAGCAATCTTCAGGTGTTTACAAATCATACTGGGTTATTTACTATTTGCCAGTATGATATGTTAATCACCTGCCTGTAGATTGCTGTGATGCATAAAACTTAGAGTCGTGAGTAAGACATAGGATAATATATATATATATATATATATATATATATATGTGTGTGTGTGTGTGTGTGTGTGTGTGTGTGTGTGTGTGTGTGTGTGTGTGTAAAAGAGGTGCTGGTTGAACCAGCAGACGGTAGATCAAAATATACACAATCAGAACAGAATATGCAGAACCAACATACTTGCTAACGAGGTTTCGACCACACCAGTTCCCTGAAGAGACCCGTGTGGTCAAAACCTTGGTAGTAAGTTGTGTGCATTTCGTTCTATTATATATATATATATATATATATATAATCATCCGCAAAGAGTCCTGTTTTCCAATTATTTCTAACCAGGATTGAAAACCGACCGAATTTACATCAATTGGCGATTCTACCTCTCAGCTATGGGTGGAAGGTGGATGTTAGCGTGTTATATACACATGCTAGTGTATATATAAACTGCGTCTAGAGATTATATGCAAGTTATGAACTGGTATAACGAGTTGCGTCTTTAATGTTAAAAATCCTATTATGATGTTGTTTAGATTCTATTCAATATTATTAACTTAGATATAGAGTGATAGAGAAAACTATTGTTTTTGGTTAGAAAAAACTTACTAAGTTACCAAAACAGACTAATTTGACTGTCAGTAGTTTATTTGCAACTATTTATTTTGATACTTTTACATTATTATATCTTGTAAAACTAATGTAAAAATAATATAAAAAGATTTTAGAAAAAATTCGTCAATTTCTTAAAGGAAAAACATAAAAAACATTTTATTTTAAAAATAAAAGATATATTAACAAATAATAATAATAATAACCTCCTAAAATTTATTGCACAAATGCTCCTTTCTTTTCAATAACTCTTAGCAGCTTATTGTCAACATCTGATGTTAGATTTGCAACTTTAACTTCCTCCCAGAGGTCACACTTGCTGTTGAATTGCCTTCCATTAGAATAAATATCTTTCTTGAGGATGCTTTACAGGTTCTCAATGGGATTCAAGTCACAGCTGTTTGAAGGCCAGTCCATCAGAGAATCTTCAACAAATCCCTTTTCTTTCGACCAGGATTTAGTAAACTTTGATGAATGATTTGGTTCGTTGTCTTGCAGAAAGATCATAGATCTACGGTTGGCTAAAGACCGGTTATCAAGCCATTTAAAGAAATATTGTTCTAGAAAATCACAGTAACTTTTGGAATTCATTTTAACCCTGCCTTTCACTTTAAATGGACCCACCTCCGCTTTGTTGGCGTTTAAAAATTTTTCTTGAGTCATGTTGCTTGCACACCCATCCTCGAGCCCATCCATCGGGCCCATCGAGGGTGATTCTTGATTCGTCTGTAAAAATCACTTTACTGAAATCAGTTTTCATGTATTCATGAAGATTACAGTAGGCAAAAAAGCCAACTGCAATCTTCTTTCCTTATTTTTTATTTTTATTTTTTATTTTATTTATTTATTTTTATTTATTTATTTTTTTTTGTTAAAATGGGTTTCTTTATTTGATTTTTTACATTAGCAAACTCCCTTAATGCTTTACACCTTCTTTCTCTTGACACCATAGGAGCTCCAGCAGCCTCAAATATGAACGCACTTGACGCATTTGGGTTTCTTATTAATTCTCTTCGGATATGTGATAGATCTCACTTTGTTAAATTCCTGAATTCAGCCTGAGGCTTTTTTTCCTTGGTTGAATTCCCATTTGACATATTTTCTTGATTGTTCGATGATCCCTTTTCAAATCCTTAGAAATTTGAAGCGAAGACTTTCCTTTGCTAATTACTTTGATTATATAATTCTTTTCATTCATTGTTGGTTCTTTTTTACGAGCCATAATACTAAATTCTAGTTCTTGCAAATAATCTCTTGGCACTGCAAATTACTATAATTACTGAAAAATACTAAATATCAATCTGAAATTGAAAATGGGGACTTAATTGCTTTCATGCTTACTCGCTATACACAATAGTACAAATTATTTTATTGGATAACACATATCTGTGAATTTTACACAAAATATTTGACAATACCTCTTTTGCATATAATCTCTAGACGCATTTTATATATATATATATATATATATATATATTTCAAACTATGGGTAACGGAATTATATATATATATATATATATATATATATATACGTACCTGTGTATGTTTGTGTGTGTTTAAAGTGAAAGTTTGCTCAATTTATCGGAAAAAATGTCTGATATCAGGAATTCATCGAGTGTATGTTTATATCCATATATACATATGTGTGTAGAGAGAAAGATGCACCTTTGAAATGAAATTCCTCAATTCTATCTAAAATTCCTCAATTCTCTCCAACACGATTCCGTATCTTCTTTGTCTTTTTTTCGTTTTTTATCATTGATTTCTTCTTTGTTTGTTGTTTACCATTCTTCTATGAACGATTTCTTTTTCTGTCTCATTTCACTTCATTAAACTACTTTTAGTACTTTTGTTCTGTTTCCTACTATTATTTTGTTTCGTCAGGTTTTAGAATTCATGTGAATTTCACATTTCTTTTAGCACAGCTATTCATTGCTTTTTTATCGTTTTGACTGATTTCTTTTCATATCTTACTTTTCTTTCCGTATGATTCTTCCTTCTTTTGATATTTTAAGCTATTTGTACTATACTTCTATTTAATTTCTTTTTTCTTTCTTCTTTATCTGGTCCTGGGCATGACGGTAAACTGCATCTGGCAGCAAGGCCTCTGATTGGGGGTTGTGAGAAGCATGGAAACACCTCGTAATTGCTGTTGTTCCCAGGTCCACCCTGACCCGGAGCAGTAGCATCTGTTAGAGCCCTAGCTATGGGTAAATATTTAACCTCCAAACTTGGGTCAAAACACTATGTAAGAATAAAAATACACTTTTATATAAATATATACATAAAAATATACTTTTATAGAAATATATACATTTTACAGAAAAAATATTACCAACAATACATTTTTGAAGAAAAAATTATTACCAAAACGCATTTTTGAAGGAAAAAAATTATTCTCAGCAAAACATTTTTGAATACAAAAAAAGACATTTTCAGTTTTCTAAAATAAAAAAGAATAAAAACAAAAAACTTTCATTAAAATCTAAATCGACTTCTAATAGACTTCTCACTATAACCAAACATTAAAAAATACCTTAAAACTCTACCTTTTTGGTATTAAATAACCCACAGAGGTTGATATGCCTTTAAACAAAACTCAAACTCAAACTCTTCTTTATCTATCGCTCATTTCTTTTCTATTTTAAACTACTTACATCTCTTTAAACTACTAATATCCCTTTTACTTGTTTTTTATTTCTTTTCACTACTACGTATATACTATACTTTCGTAAACACTCACCTTTCTCCACCCCACTCTCTCTCTCTCTCTCTTAAATCTTTTCATCAATATCCCTATTTCCATGTCTTCTTTTATGTTAACTTTCTGTTTCTCTCAACGAATCCATTCACCTTTTTCTGTGCAGTGTTTTCGTTCCACATTTGACATTATAATACACCTTAACTAACATTTTTTCAAGGTAATTGCATGTCGGGTAGATTAAATTACCTAGGTTTACATACCAAATTTGGTAGGGTACATGTTAGACCTCTTACTGAATTTCTGTGAAACAATATATTAGCTAATCCTATAGTTTAATTCGTGTGTTGAACAGAACGGATTTTTGAAGAGTAAATATCAACAATGGCAGTAGGAGGACGCATGCGTAAACAAATTTTAATAAATGCCTACATACTTTGTGCAACAAAAACCTTTTTCTCACAGGCTTACACGCCATTTTCCGAACAAGGTTTAGCTAGCCAACACATTATCAAGCACAACAAGAACTATAATAACAGTATACTGCTCGTTTCTTACAATATTAAAATACTCCACAAAGAATAATAAAGATTATTGAAGCCATTCAACAAAAGCGATTAATCATTGAAAAAACTAACTATAGTTATGAAGACCATGATTTATGAATTACGAATTGAAGATGTAATCACCAAACAGGGGTGAAAATTCAAATATCTGGGAAACGTTTTAACAGAGAATGTAAAATGTGACACCAAGATCCGAGGACGCATTGGACTAACGAAAGAAGCCTTTCAAAACTAAGCAAGGTTCTTAGAAACAAAACAAAAAAAAAAGAAAGAAAGAAACTTAAAAACAAAGAAAATAGCGCTGAATAGTTATGTAATATCCATTCTCTTATATGTAAGTGAATGGTGGACAATTTCTCCACGGATGAGGAAAATACAAGAGCCAGCAAAAATGTTGTTCTACAGAAGGATATTGAGAATTCTTTGGACGGAGGGAGTAAGCAACAAGGAAAATTTGGCAACAAAAAAAACACTTATAGGAAAATCAGAAAAATACAGCGGAAGTTCCATGGACACGTATTAAAGTAGGACGGCTTGGAAAATTTAACCCCCCTCCCAAAGCATAGTGAGGGCAAGAGAGATACAGGAAATTAGACCAACTTACCTGACGAACATTGATGGAGACCTAAGAAAAGGAGAAGAACTGCTAAGAGCCACACGAGATAAGTAATTCTGGAGAGCCATGATCGCCCATGTCCTGAAAGGACGCGGCACAATGATATCAAATAGTTTTTAAAAAATCTATAGTTTTGCATCCATATTACAAAAATTAGGCGTCATTACACGTTGCTGACATGACTTCTACCATGATGTTCTACTACATTGGATTTCACATTCACTATAAAGATACCATTAAAACAAAGATCAATTGTTTTGACTATAAGAGAGGCCCTGTATATTAACATCTCTCCCCCACTAGCAATCTCACCTTATTCAAAAGTGGTAATAGTGTGTTGAATGTTTTCTGAAAGATAAAAAGACACCTACTCGAATTTCAACCATGCTCAATGCGCGAAAACACAAACACAATTAAAACATAAGAGAAATTAACAACGCCTAAACAAAACGCCTTTAAAAATGGCTAAAGAAGTGGTCGAAAGCGCTTGGGTTAGTAGAAAATATGAACAATTTTCGCATACTGTTACTCGAACCAATTGTAAAGAATACTGGAAAAAAATTGTAAAAAATTAAATTTGTCTTTTCTGTTATATTTAATGAAAGATGTTTATAAGAAAGGTTGCTGTTCAAATAAACACACACACACGCACACACACACACATATATATATATATAATTCAAAATTTGCTATATTTATGTATTTATGGTGGATGAGAAATATCTGAGGTAGAGCAAGTGTAGGTATAGACAATGCAGACCTTGAAATCCTCACTGCATAATGAATAACAATTTCACACTTTAAAATCAGACATCACAGCACATTCCACTGATATCACCGGTTCAGCGTCAAAATCTAATGTCAAAACTGTCTTCACACACACGGACAAACACACACATTTGATATATATATATATATATATATATATATATATATAACTTTAAACATTATTTTCAGTGTATACTTCTATTTGAATAGGCGCTGCGTTCATTTATTAACCAGTATATTTATTTATTTATTTTCGTCTACCGGCCTGAAAGTTCGAAAAAAATTATATAAGAAAAATTGGCGTTTTCCGGCAGATATTGAACCCATCTTCCTCAGGGAAAAGAGCGCTACTAATTGTAATATATATATATATATTGGCAAAAACGATAATTTCTCGTTGACAATAAAGAGATAATAAAAACATTTAGCTTTAAAAAGGTATGAAGATTTTAGATAAAACAATATCTATTAATAGCACCTCGTGTGAGTAAGGGCTGAATTTTTCTTGGCCGTGTTCGGAAGTTAAGCAAATATCTATTAAGAAGGAACATTCTACGACAAAAATGCCATCATAAAAAGCAAATATATACAATGTGTGTGTGTGTGTGTGTGTGTGTGTGTGTGTGTGTACAAGACTCGTAACTGAAAAAAATTATGACGTAATGCGAAATAAAGATACTCAATAGAAAATTGGATTCTTATAGACTGTACACATGTCCAATTTAGAAAAAGTGACCAATCCCAGTGCAACATCAGGAAATACTGCATGCCCTGTTCAATTGGTTCTAATTCACATCATGGACGGCATTCAAAGTGTTCTTAGCATTATGCAGATACTGATTAGTCTTTATATCGAATTTTACCGGATTTTCCATTTTGACCAAATATTAGTTGTCATTGAAAATTAAAATTACATACCACGTGAACAGTTTCATTCAGTCAATTAATGATATACATGATATACGCTTGGTCGATCATGTCTCGAAAAAGTCATGACTGACTGGAGGCAATTTTTGCCATTACTTTTTGCAGTAGTTTTTGTTGCTATCCAAGGCTATAGAACCCAATCTGTCCTTTTATTTAACCCATAGCTTGAGGCAAGAGACGGATTAATACCTTTCTCAAAGGTATTTCCGTGTAAGAAAATGCAACGAATTCAACTGGAAATCGAACTCACCTCCAACCGGACACCCCTATAACCTATCACTCTTTCTCATAACTTTCCTCCTATGTAATCCCCTGCAAAACAGTGGCAGTAAACTATCTTGACTGGGGCGATATATATATATATATATATATATATATATATATAAGGATTTTTCTGTTGCTGAGGTGATGTGTTATCCCCCGTGGGGATCTTCATATCGAAATGGCCATTCAACATCATTGAATTAATCCTTTTTTAATTTATATTTGCTCTATAATATTTTATTACATGGAGCTCTCTTCCTGTATCATTTTTTAATATTAAAATAAAATTGTTAATATTAATTAGTATCGGGTTTTGGGAATTTACCTTCCTGCTTTTTACCCTTGGATTGAAGTATCTGAATTAATATATATATATATATATATATATATATATATAAACATATATTATATAATATAAAACGTAAAATTACAAACATTAATGATATATACATGTATAAAACGCAAAATTATTATATATATTATAATTTTGCTTTTTATACATGCATATATCATTAATGTTTGTAATTTTACGTTTTATATTATATAATATATGTTTATATATTTACGTTTATATATTTTTATATAAATTACATTTTATAATTTTACGTTATTTATTTTCTATGATTTTACATTTTATGTATATATATATATACTTTAGTTTATAATTTAAAATTTTATATGTATGTCATATATTATTATTTCGTTATCAATTTATATATATATATATATATATATATATATGTCAATCTCATGGGGAGAGAGACAATAGCTAGGCAGCGTTGGGTCAGTTTATTAGAGAGACAATAGCGAAGCAGCACCGGCTCAGTTCATTCTCTTTACTATCAATTATTAAACTTTACTACCAGCCATGAAAGCCCTTGCCACGTGTTTGCTCTTTAACAGTGCCTTATTATTCTATATTTTTGTAATAATTTTGTCATCGAGTAGAGAAAAAAATATATATATATACACACATATATATGTCCTCTCCAGTATAATAAAACCTCTCTCTCTCTCTCTATATATATATATATATATATATATATATATATATATATATATATTCCCTCTTGTTACGCTCAGAGGTATAACCTGTACGAAAACGGCTAATAATAATAATCTAATGATGGCAGTAGTACATACGTATATATATATTTGTATGTTAAACTTTTCGTCTTTCTTTTTTATTATTGTATTCACTTAGTATTTTCATTCTTTTTCTCTCTGAACTTGTCACTGCAAATTATTTATCTTCTTCGCACTATCTCTCCTTCTCCCCACTCTTAATTTGAAACATTCTTTTTTCCTCACACCCAAACTGGTTCCCTAATTCTTCCATTATTTATACACTCTTTGTCTGTGCTTCATATTTCTTTTTCAAGCCCTTTTAATGCTCCCTTCATCTTACAAGGGAAAGCGACACTTCTCCAACACGCCACCAAATGCATATTTTCAGTATTTGAAACCATAACCATGAGCTCTCTTAGTTAAAATGTAGAACTTTTAAATATTTTCTTCTGTCAGGTTCAAGTATTGATAATGGATATGTCATATGTGTCATTCGTCGGCAGATTAAAGTTTAAAGATTAAAGATTAACTATGTTTTTTTTTTTTGTTTTTCTTGCTTGTTTTTTATTAGCTTTCAGGGAATCTCATCCGGAAATAGATTCTTTTCAGAAATAATTTAATTATGCAGCATTTTTTTCAAAGTACATCAAATGGACATTTTTAACAATTTTTTTCTCTTTTGCTTGCCGTCAGCAAGTTTTTTTCAGCACATTTCTCGCCAAAGCCCTTTTCAATAATCCAATATTTTCTTCTTACCTATTTCTTTAATTTCTATTTTTAATACACTTCGATTTTTGTACTCTCTTAGATTTTTACTTATATTCGCTAAACATTGCCACGAGGGCTAACAGAATACGAAAGACAGGAAGATTTTCTTACTTTATATTTTTCTTTTTAACAGTTCCACTAATACAAAACCAAGAGCTACCCAAGGTAGAGAGTTACTGAATTAGATTGTAAAAGAGTGTATTATGAGAACGAGTACGATAGAAATCGGATGATCCTTAAAGAGTTGTCAGGGAAGCATACTCTTAGGAGTTTGTTCTAATAGAAAGTAACAGTTATAGTATTTACATTATTCGGACTATTGTTCTCACTCATTTTGTTGCCATTTGTACGACGTTTCGGCCGTTGTACGCTCCGGCCTTCTTCATTTGCTAGGAATTTCGAACCAAACCCTTTATTACAATCACTGGGGTATATTGCGTAGTTGGGAGTCATGAGTTATCACCCTCTAACCTGTAAGTTACTTGTAGCCTGGTACTGAACTCACAACTCTAAGAGTCAAGTCAGGAACTAATCAACGTCTATATCCACTAGGCCATGTTAACAACTGGATTTTTGGAACTTATAAATCTAATGTCCAGTAAAACTTTTTTACCAGAGTTCATACTGCAATTTTTTGATGTTAATGGTTTTTTCTAGTATTTTTGATGTCATTGGTTTTCTTTAGTATTTTTTACCAGAGCTCATATTGCAATTTTTGACACTAATGATTTTCTATGGCACCCCGTATTACTGGTTCCCATATTGTGTTCATCTCTATGCTTGGTCTGCTTCGGAGATTTTTGAAGCCTAGCATATGTGCTGATTTATTAAGTTTACGTAGTTTCCAGTGATTGTAATAAAGATTTTGATTCCAAATTTCTAGCACCTGAAGAAGGCCAGAGCTTACAATGGCCAAAACGTCGTACAAATGGCAACAAAGATGAAGACAATAGTCCGAATAATGTAAATACTGTAAATCCTACCTCATCTCAGAAATATAGACAAATACTAAGTAACAGTTACGTGGAAAAAACTGTTCTTTGTCAAAGGAAAACGAAGGCAATGAGTATTGCTTGTCACCTCGAACATGGAATGGTATGTCATATCTGAGGATGTCTGAGTTGGAACTACTAAGGAATTTAACGCGTTCGAAAATCTTTCATGGCAATAGCGATATAGTAGTAAAAGGCTGGAGACGTTTCATCTGTGGGATAAGTGTTTAAAGGAAGAAAATAATTCATCACACAGAAGGCCGTGTAAGCGCTTTTGAATTCAGCCCAGATATAGCAGCAATAATTGATTATTGCATTTCAAATAAGAAAACGCTAACAGCCATGAAAAATTAACATACGAAATCTTAATCATTTCTGTCTGAATTTCTGAGATTAGGAGTTATTATTTACACTGACATTATTATTTACATACTGACTATTTGTGACACTATTGGAAAGGAGCTACAAAATTAAAAAAAAAACTAGAAGACAGAAAAACAACAATTTTTGATAGAATGAAGATATACTGATGACTAGACGAAGAAAAATAGAAAGAGAATGGAAATTAAATTTTTTCGTCTGCCGGTGAAATAAAACAAAGAGACCATCTGGTTTTGGTAAGAAGTGAGGTTAAGTGATGGGTTCCAGGGATACCCCGGAAATAAATAGAGGATATTTTACGACCATTGAGTGACAGAAAGGAAGACCGACCTCTGGCCGCGAATTCGGTCGATTGATAAGGATTAACTTTTAAAAGCAGAGAGGTTTCGAAAAGAAAATAGGAAAGGAACGGTAATTAAATTTTTCGTCTACCGAAACGGGATAAAACGTTCCAAATCAGGAGATTTTTCCCTTTTTGCCACTTTTTGGCCAAATGATTGATGAGGAGAAAGGAAAAAGAGAAAACGGTCACAAAAAAAAAAAAAAAACACGATAAGAAAAAAATTGAGCGATAATTCAAATTTAGCTGCTTAAACAAGACAACACTAGCCCCTGGGAAGCAAGTTTTATCAGGTGACCAAAGAGGAAAAGGCCCAAGTGAAATTTCAGTGAAGGTGGAAGATGTTCTATACCCCTCGGGCAGAAATGGTGAGAGGCACTTACACAAAGCAGAAAGGAGAGGGGTGTAATCAGGTGATCAAATGAAAGAGAAAGCTCAGATAGAATTCCAAGGGATATTTGGGTATTTGCAAAGAACGCTGACATTCCCAAAGCACATCTTACCCAACCCCTGTCCTTGTGCAAGGGTTCATAAAAAAGACAGAACGCCGAGTAGAATAGAAGAGAGACCCCGCGGAGACGAGACTGAACGGAGAGACGAGACTCGTC
Source organism: Ascarosepion bandense (assembly GCA_037127315.1). Taxonomy (NCBI): domain Eukaryota; kingdom Metazoa; phylum Mollusca; class Cephalopoda; order Sepiida; family Sepiidae; genus Ascarosepion; species Ascarosepion bandense. The sequence goes on along the minus strand of JBBBDQ010000572.1, from coordinate 2,085,726 downwards.
GCTTTACTTGATCTGTGATTCACCGCCCTCAAGTAAAACCGCCAACTTAAAGCCTTGTTTTAGAAGACTCGTTCAAAACCATGGCAGCAAACACTGTGTAACGATAAATGAAAAGGATCGGTAATTATTGCATGGAGAATATAGGCTTGCTTAAGCCATCAATAATTGTATTCTTTACTTTGTATCCAGGAATTGTATGTAAATATTTTCTTTTCTTTATCCATTTTTTTTCATCGATTCCAGTTGACTATTCGGGCCAAGCCAGTGTTGCGATCAGTTAACACAACGTGGGGTAAGACATGACAAGACTTGGGTCGAAGCGATCAACTCTACATTCAGCCTAGGGAACCGAGCTTAGGTATGGAGCGGTTGGGGTGGACGTCATATCATCATTTCTGTTGTTGCTATCACAAAGTTCCACCCGTTGTGCTTTTCGGTCTGGTGCATATCAATCCGGATAACCTATAGGGAATTCCGAACTTAACTCTTTATTTAATCTATGGTGTACGACTTTCCTCGTTTAAATTCCCATGAATAGGAATATCTTACCGAGGATTTATTTCTTTTAATTATCTAGGTTTTATTTTTATTGCTCGTCTTTTCCACTGAGTTATAGGATACACTGCCGGGCTCACAATTACTATGTCAGCAAAATTCACGAATCAAGATTATAATCAGCTATTATTGACGTGGGACAATAGCTTAGTAGATTAACGCGTTGATCCGTGAATTTGGTGACATAATTGGGGATTATTTTTTAATTACCTGATGACGGCCGGAAAGAACTGCGGCCGAAACATTATGATAACAACATCAAACATGGGAACAATAATCTGCATGTAAATAATGTAAATAAGGAAATCTTGATTTTTAAGTGAGTGAGAATGCCAACCTCTAGTGAAGGTGAAAAATTTTAATTTTTTATAGGCCAACAGGAATTTTGCATTCAAAATGCTCAATAGATAACTAAAGCAACAATCTGTCTATACTTCTGAGATGAGATATTGTAAGGAGATGATGTATTGTAACTAAACTGTTTACATAGTTGGGACTGTTGCCCTAATCCTTATTGCCATATTCGTCCGTTGTACGTTCCGACCTTCTTCAGGTTATATGCGTTGGAATATGGCCTAGTGGCATTGGTTGAATAATCTAAAAAAAATGACTTCACCCAAAGGAATGTGAATTTAATACCTGGCTGCAGCAGAAGGAACAAAATCTTGGAGAGTTGAGTTACTGAATGTAATTAACTGATACTGTGATATACAAAAACGGCATGGTACGTGAAATTAGAACAAACTGACCCCGCTTCAATTCGAAATTTCTACGAAGAATGTTGGCGCGTACCATGGCCGAAACGTCATGAATATAACAATAAAGATGAGGACAACAGTCCGAAATATGTAAATAGTGTAAATAGAGTGACAATATTTAATAAACTTAAATATGAATTGTCCAAGTGACATCTCATGTCTCTTGAGCGACTTAAGAATTTCGTATATCAAGACTCATCGGAGTCGGAGGGCACTTTTCATTTATCGAATTTTATCGAAGCGCTGATCCTGAGAAACGGTTTTATATCATCTATAGAATCATCTATCGAACACCTGATCCTGATGAGTTGTGCTATTTGAAACTAAAGAGTCACTTAAGCGATATAAATCGCTTAAACAATTATCAATTTTTTTAATCCGTATCACCCCATGCAAAACAGTAAAGCCACTACGTCACAAGAAGTTACAGGAAAGTTGTGAAAGAATTAGGAACCGAAACATTAATAATGAGAGGGAAGAGAAAAGTGTGATCAAGAGTAATTTTTGAAGATTAAAATCGGCTAGAAAGCATGAAACCGGAAGGAAGTTCCACAAGCGAGAAAAAATACTGTTAACATAGAACTTGCGGTTGCATCTAGCTCGCTCAACTGTAAATTAACAAGATCTCGACACCAGTTTGGTACTGTGCTTAAATTTAAAAAATTTAGGTACCATAGCGAAGAGGTCATCCGAATAATTAACATGAATTTTTTTTGAAAAATACATAATGTCTTATTTATTGAATAAAATCTATTTATTCCTTAGAGATTCCTTTGTTTGCGTTTCGAATACGAAAACAGTGAACAGGTACTGACTTTCGAGAAAATCTAAACGAGAGAATGTACATTCTCAAAATGGGTAATTGAAGTTTACGGAACCCAGCACCGGGTAAGACAGAGGCTTCTTCTACAAAAGAGGAGGGTTTCGAACCTTGCCTGTCAGAATATTTTCTGTATTCGGATTCTCGAATATGCAGGCATTTTTAGGAACTAAAATTATGAACAAACTATCCAAATTTCATTTACTTGAAAAAAAACAAGAAAAAACAATATTTTTTAACAGTTTATTCATGATTTCAAACAGGAGATTTATTTCATTAGAAAATTTTTAAAAATTGACATACAGACCTTGTTAATTCTATTTAATAAAACTTGCTTACAACTTACTGCCAAAATACACCGTTATATATATATATATATATATATATATATATATATATATATATATATAAGTGATGAGAGTGATATCACGGCTTCGCCAGACATATCTGTATCTCAACTGAACTTTTGAAAATCATAGAACTATGAAGTCGGTAAAGTTACTGTAAATAAATATTCTTAAAGACTCCAGTTGCATTTTAAACATCTTTTTTTCTGACATATTATCTGTGTAGAATGTGTGTGCATGTGTGTGTTAGGATACATATATTTAGGCATAGTAATTTGGTAAGGTTTACGGCCATATTACGTTGAAACAATGGTTCTTGTACGATCACCGAAGTTAAGCAACATCGAGCCTGGTCAGCACTTAGATGGCTGACCGCATAGGAATACCAGCTACCGTAAGATTTAAAGTGCAAGTGGTGTAATGAATAACGGCTTGGAATTAGAAATCGAACCGGATTCGTTATATTTTCTTATACGCAAATGAGAAAGGTATGGGTATATCTCTTCACTGCCCCCCCCCCAACTATGAATTAATTAGTAGGACTTTTATCAGTAAATCATTATCTCAAAAAATAAGTCTTACAATCTAAAACATTTTCTGGCTTTAAATAACCTGCAAAAGGTGGATAAACGTAAGAATAAATTAAGTAAAAATGTGATTTGGTAGGCTAATGGGTCTCTTTTCACCTGCGCAAAAATAAATACGCCTATCATCACACACTATAATAATTGATAAGGTACTATTTTCGGTAAATGTTCGTTTTAGGTGCCGACGGCTTTTCTTCCTTCAAATTTATCTAAAACAGCATTATTTCTGTGCAAATGTATATGCTGAACTCAAATCAACGATTAGTTATTGAAGAAACTTACCTTTTTTGCTTTGAAAGTCCATAAAAAACGAACTATATCTCGCACTTTTTCTCTCCCGTAACTCTCACGAAGTCATGTAATTAACTACAGAATGACGTTCTACGTAGGCAGCAATTTTCTGTCGATTTTTGGTCGATTTTCTTCCTTTACTGAAACTTTCGGCGGTGTACTTCCTGTTATGAGAGTAATAAGCGTAGAAATACAATAGCGCATTACTTTCATTACCGGAAGTACATCGCCAGAAGTATCAGTAAATGAAGAAAAATCGACCAAAAATCTTCCAAAATTCGTTTACATACGCAATACGTCATTCTGCAGTTAATTATATGACTTCGTGAGAGAAAAATTTGAAGGGGAAAAGCGTCGGGACTTACAACGAAAATGTACCATTTGGCGTTTATCACTAGGAACTGAGCCAAAGAAAGTTTTAACATTCTTTAGTCTCTCTGCACGAATTAGTACTATAGTACTCTGGACTGTCTCACTCATCTCTCGGATTTTCCGTTCTTCACCTCTGAGCACACTTTCGACTCTTACACTGGTGTTTCTCTGCCCGTAATAAAGTGGTAGGTTTCTTTTAACATTTGTTCCGTTGGGTCTGTATCCAGGGTTGGTACGTGATCGATTGCGTTTCATTTGCTTTTCTTTTGGGATGAACCATTTACTCATCTATTCAGATATTTCTCCCCTCCACAGGTACGTTTAAACTCGCTGAGTCAGTGACGCCGACATTTTATTTCTTGTTTTGTTTTTGGTTTAGTGTGTTTGCTTTTTTTTTTTTTTTTCATTTATTCTCCTCCATTAGTTCAGATACTCACTTTTATTTTATTTCATATATTTTATTTTCATATATTTCCCGACCTACGAATAATTTATTTTCGTTTGATTTTGTCTTTTGATAACCTTGCCTCTTTTTATACTTTATAACCTATTTTCCAAGGCTGGTGTGTTATTTTCGTCGGCCGCCATTTTCTTGTTACTTTGAAATTTCTCCGACGTCATTCCTCCAACCTCTCTCTTACAGATGGGGCGTGGCAACTATCTCACTGCTCTATTGCTACATCCTTGGAAAGTGTATTCCTTGGTTTCGCCAGTTAGAACCTTCATGACCAGCACTCGCAATGCCACCCACATTGTAAAAAAAAAAAAAAATACCCTCCGTATTAGTGAGAAGTTCCACTCGAACAGCTTATTCTACGAACCATTTCTCTGTGGAACCGACTCACAAGAGGAATGTTTCCCCGAACACTACAACCTTAACCATATCAAGTCGACGGTTAACCCTCCTATCCGCATTAACTGCCTCTTACTTAACCCTCTATCTCGAGTGGTTTTGGGGCTTGTACAGAGTGGACCGTACTATAAAAAAATAAATAAATAAAATAAATAGAAAGAGCATATAATTCAGCACTTATATTTCTATATGCTATAAGGATTTATTAACTTATTTTTTTCGTTACTGATTTCGCGTTTCATTAAGCGTAATTTTTAAAGTGATTTTTCTAAGCAAAACTTAAATGCAGCACAAAGCCGAAAGTATGAAGTCCCAAGTACGGATCGAACTCACAACACAATTGTAATGATTCTAGCGAGACAAGTTGACTGACCGTTACTTCACGTCGAGGTATCCATGCCTATCGTGTAAGAAATGGTAGTAGTTTCTTTCCCGCCTTAAATGTTTTCTTCTGTTATGATATCAGTACCAACGTCTTATGATTCTCTTGGAGGCAACCTTAACACCTACTTTCCGCCCTCTAGTTGTTTATGAGGCATGTGGTGTACAGGGTTTTCTCTTAATAGCTTTCGTTCTTCGTTTTTTTTATTTTAGTCTGGATTATCCGCGACTGTAGCGTCTATAGTTCAAATTTTTTGGGTTTTTTTTTTTAAATCATTTACCCGGATCATCAAGTGTCTGCTTCTATGATTCTAAGTGTGTCTTTTTTTCTCAAACTGCTGCCATATGTTTCCGCTAAACTCTAACAAATGGTTTATTTTACAAATAGCTATAAAAGACCTAACTTGTTCCATCCTCTTTGTTCCATTTTTCTCCTGCCAACAGTTGGTTTGTAACGATCGTATCCATCAAGAGAGTAACTACCGTTCATAATACGCATTTCATATTTATTATCATATATTTATTGATTAATAATTTTATTGGCCACAAGAATTATTCATATAAGGTTCACACCATTCCAGTGTGATGGATTGCTTTTATGCAAGTTGTTGTCAAGAATAACCTACGGTTATTTATGACGTGATATCACTCAAAGTATTCCACACCAATATAATGAAATGAGCATGCCGACAAATAAAATATATGTGTAGGGTAATGAATAACACTTACCTCGAGTCTCTCATTATTGAATATTTATTTCACTCCAGTACATCATAAGTTACTGCCAGCTAGTTTCATGTAAGCGACTTCGTTGCTCCAGGACCTTACATTCTCGACAGTGTTGAAGAGGCTACCAAACTAATCTCTGCAACGTATGTATATATATATATATATATATATATATATATATATATATATATATATGTGTGTGTGTGGTGTGTGTGTGAATATACCAGCTCCCCCACTAGAGCAAGATGAGGCTCAAGGTTTAATGTGTGGTTTAATGTGTGGAGCCCGAACGCGTACGAGCGGACAAGGCACAAAAATTGCCCAGCTCTCGCAGCCGACGAGCACCGGTCCACCCCTCTTGTGAAATGGGGTGGTGCGAACTCGGGACACTGTTCCCCGGGACTGGGCACCTCTCAGTATAAGTTTTCTCAATGTATGTCTGTCCGAGGACAGAGAAAGAACCGAGAGATGATTTGGATCCCCACCCACCACAAAAAGTGGCAGGTAAGTGTATATGTGTGTACAGAGATTTTTCTCACACGTGCTCATATCAGACGCAATCAGGCACACATGTGTTCGCCTCGTGGGTTCACCCCCTGACAAAGAGTGAATCGCGGATCTCTACCTCTGGCTGCATTTATCTCACGCATATATATATATATATATATATATATATATATATATATATATGTGTGTGTGTGTGTAATTAAGGTTAAGGTTCACTCAGGGTAGTTGCAGTATAAACCACATTTTACTCTATGAGTGGCGAACAAACACAAATGTGCTTTAGCAGGCGTCTGTAGGAAGAGTTAGACAGCCAGACTCGCAGACAGGAATACTCGGTTAATAGTTGTCAGGTTCAAAATAACATGAAACATATCAGTTCAACAAAATAGTTACCCTAAAGAAAATCAATGCTATCATTAAAAAAGACCTCGTATAAAGTGCTTAACTTTTACTCACCGGGATCACGTATTTAAGTAGGAGGTATCAAGAGACAGAATCTTAATGCCTAATTCTTCACAAACCTCTCGTCCTTGTCTTATCTTTATCCGAGTCGCTTTTTCTTCACTCTGTCCGCTGCTAATTTTATTTTATTTCTCTTATCTCGAACAGTAGTTACTTATAGTAATGTGGATTTCCCGGGTTTTATAATTACAAGAACCATAAATAGGACGGTGAATTCCTTTACATTTGCTTCAAATTAGCATGATTGTTCACTAGAGTAAATTTACTAGAATACTGAACTCAAAAACTGGTATAGCATTAAATTGGATATTTTCTTTTAATGAAGGTTGTCAGGCAATTTTATCTTTGCAAAAGTGATCGCTTTACAAGAAAATTCTGAGGAGTGATTCTGACGGAACTTTAAATCAGCTGAATTAAATAGGACTTACGTAGAGAAAAACTGAATGAAAATCAACACTAGCATCTAAACAAAAGAAATAAAGTTATTCTGGTTTAAAGAAAAGCAAATATCGAGTGTATATGAAATTCATATTCTGTTCAGTCCGTTCAGTGGCATACACGTTTGGGCGATCATGTCTCTTTCGATCTATGACTGACTAGGCAGTAGATATTCCCGCAGTAGGTTGCTATTTCTTTCTGTTGCAAACTGGTTGCCAGCCAAGGCTATTTAAGTCAATCTGTCTTACTGTTTATCTATAGTTGGGAGAAGAGAGATAATTCATAACTTTCCCGAAGATATTTGAACTCAGCTCTACCGAATTACCATTTCGAACCGATATCCATGGCATCACAACGCACACATTCTGTTAGGAATCTTCATTGGCCATTGATAGAAATTACTAAGAACAAATAAAAAAAAATTGGTAATATCAGTCGTTTCTTTATAATGAACATAGTGTAGAGGCGTAATGTAGAGATTGTCAGAATAATATTCGCTCAAGAACTCACTAGAAAACATCGCTTGTATGTATGTTGGTAATTTTGATCACTTTACCGATTTTTTGGTTTTTCTTTCACCTTACTATGTGCACATTAATTTATTGTTAATTCCGTGCACATTAATTTATTGTTAATTCCGTGCACATTAATTTATTAGTTAATTCTGTGCACATTAATTTATTGTTAATTCCGTGCACATTAATTTATTGTTAATTCTGTGCACAATTAATTTATTGTTAATTCTGTGCACATTAATTTATTGTTAATTCTGTGCACATTAATTTATTGTTAATTCCGTGCATTAATTAATTTATTGTTAATTCTGTGCACATTAATTTATTGTTAATTCTGTGCACATTAATTTATTGTTAATTCTGTGCACATTAATTCATTGTTAATTCTGTGCACATTAATTTATTGTTAATTCCGTGCACATTAATTTGATTGTTAATTCTGTGCACATTAATTTATTAAGTTAATTCCGTGCACATTAATTTATTGTTAATTCTACTTCAGTACATTAATTTATTGTTAATTCTGTGCACATTAATTTATTATGTTAATTCTGTGCACATTAATTTATTGTTAATTCTGTGCACATTAATTTATTGTTAATTCATTTTAATGAATTTATTGTTAATTCATTTTAATGAAACTTTTACCAGCCTGGTAAACTAAGCGTTAGTGTCTGTCTGTGGATATTGGGACTTATAAGTTAAAACTTTATAACTCTTTTATACTCCATATCCACAATCCTCCCTATGATTCATAAGCTTTGTAATCCTGATTTTTTTTTCTGAATAGATATCTTTCTTATTGCATGACCCCATATATTATACTATTGTTACCTACCCAGCCCACTTCTCTCAATGGGTCTTTAAGTCCTCACTTACATGAGCGAGCTTGTCTTGGTACCTTTAGATCTCGGACTGGTACGATGTTTATGACCCGAGGGGAAGTTCCGTTGCTTTGACGTCTGGGCAGACGTAACATGTCCACTCAGTGTATCGTGCGTATATCTTCCCTCTTGTGTTTATTGTTCTTTCATTAAGAGTGTTGGAGTAGATGTTTTCTGGGTTTTGGTGTGACACGCCTAATAGTCAGATATCCAAACACTCGAGTAACTCAGGAGGCCTATCTTATTAGTAGGTGTGTAATATCAAAACAATTGTACTGCCATTTAGTGAATGGTTTCTGGACAGTGCAATAGTCTCCGGTGGGGCTTCTCGGTGCTATGATGAAGCCTACACCAGGTTATTTATACTTGAAATTCCTATGGATCAGTCTGTCTCACTGCTTACTAGTCTTCCATTAATCAATACAAAGATGAAACCAATGAAAATGAACAAAACTAGCAAACCCAACACAAAAAAGTACGCCCTACGTATAACATCTCCTACACCAGCGTCAAGGGTTCTACGTTCCAACTTTGCAGAAGTAAAACATCATCATCTTCAGTCCTAATCCGACCTCATGTTACTTTCTGAAATCGGTATCAGCGTTTCAAGCACACTAGGAGAGCTTACAGTCCCGAACTACTCAACTCTTATAGCAAAACGCGACCACCAAAACTCGGATTCGGAGACTACATCAAGGACAAGTTTCCCTGTGGTAGAAACGAAAAAAAAAAAAAAAGAAAAAAAACGTAGATCCTGATCTCCCGTACTTATGCTTCCGCGTGGCACTTACTTATAGTGCAACATTCGTCTTTGCTTTCTATCGCCCTCAGGATGAAGGAACGTTAATCGTTGATTGAATATCCGAGAAGATCGATAATATACTCACTCAATTTTCCTCGGTTAGATTTCATATCTGCGGCGACTTCAATATCAACCATAAAGAATTGTTATTCCACTCCAACAAAACCGATGATGAAGGTAAATATAGCAGACATAACACTATGGAGTGCTCCGGATAAAATGACCTTGATTCAAATTTGAAACACGGGCAATTAAATTTTGCAATTGACTCTAGGAAAGAGAATTGTCTTGTTTTTTTTTTTTTGTTTTTTGTTTTTTTTTTTAAACGAATTATTTTTAGTTTGGGCAACGAGAACAATAGGAATCAAGGAGTAAAAATTATAAACAACGATCTGTAAATCGTCCAAAGGTGAATTGACTAGCGTACGTGTAAAACCCAACTTTTGGGCATCGTTTTTCTTGCTTAAATGGCAAAAGACGAAATCAGCGAATTTCTAAAAATAGCGATGATTTCTAAGAAAAAGACAAAACAAGCGAGAGCAAGGTGACCTAAATTATTGAATTCAACCTTCGTACCATGTAAACTGTGTGGATGTATCTTGGTTACGTATCGTCTTGGCATTGGGCGAAAAAAATAAACCCCGCCTTCATGCCGGATAGCAGATTTTTTGGCCGGTCAACGAGGGAGAATATCTGGCCGACAGGATTTGTGTCCAGTCGCCGCGTAAGCGGGGGCTAAGGCTGGGTAGTAAGAAGTGTTTTCTTTTTCTGCCGGCCACCGAGAAAATTTGATCTGACTATTTGATAAGAGAGGTTCGCAGCTTCTCGCCTCTCCTTGCCAAGCACTGATAGAGGATCTGATCTGATCTCATTAACCCCTATGATCACCGAATGAGTATAGGTACTTTTACTCTTTCCATCCCGTTGGATATTCGATCTAGAAATCGTGTATTAAATGTACCCTCAAAAAGAATAAAAACTCAATCAACTATCTTTTATATGATCAGGTAGAATTTATTTGTTTTGCCGAATTATCCATCAACCAACATTCGGTATTACTGGCTTTATTTCAGGAACCGGTCCTATAAAGTTCGACCTTATTCTTGATATCAGCACACCACGGCGTCCTTCGCTTTTTGGACCGAATACGAAACACAACGAAATGTCTTTGGAATAAGCTCTGCTTATTCACTCCTGTGATCTGGCTAATGGATTACATTTGATTGCTGTGATTAGGATCGACCCACAGTTACACAGATACCTCTCCATCTCCTACAAACTAACACAAACAATCGTAGAACCTACCAGTGTCCCAGACGCAACGGGACATCAAGCAAACCTTTTCGACATCTTTCTAAACTCCTACATTGATGAATGCTTAGCAAAAGTTTTAACACCTAGACACGTCAGACCATTCCCCAATCAGTGCCCAGATTGATGAAAAACCTAAGGCAAGCCCTGATACACCAATTCCAGACTCGGATAGACTTCGATTCTACATGATGAAAAATCTCCTTCAAACCTTGTACAAGCATGCTGCCTCCCAAATTGCTGTCTTTGTCATTGATTTGTCCCTTTCTAGAATGGATAGTTTTATAACCAAAAGAAATTCCACCAAAAACCAAAGAGTCAGGTCTGGTTCACCTCTGAATGCGCTGCAGCCATAACTCACCGAAACCAATATCTATCGCAAGGATCCATATAGATTATCCCTAACTGCAATCAGAACTTCCCAAAATTTCTGCAGAAAAAGTTCTAGATAACGCCAAGTGCAGCTACACACGAGCAGTATATACCAAGGTTGAAAAGAAACAAGTTGGATCCCGTAAATTCTGAAAAATCCCCAGCCAAATCATCAACAGAGATAAAGCGGCTATGACCACAATTATAAATGGCCTCAAGATCAAATCCTCCTCAACAAACAAGGCGAACCTTTTCGCCTCTAACACTACGTTAGACGACAAAGACCACGGACTCCTAAACTTCCCAAGTTCCACTTAGCAACAGTAAAATTACCGTGCCTTGAAAGAATATTGGGCTTCAAACTCTCAACGATCGCAAGTAAAATTCGTAAATACGATTCATTGCTACGGGAGCAGGTAAAATGTTTAGCTCCCTGTACCACTCCAGTAAGTACCCGACTCCTCTTGCTATCTTCTACGTTTACAAGAGCCAGACCAGGACAAAAAATGAGTACTGTTCTTAGATTTGACCGGGAGTTGCTCAGATATCACTCCTCAGCCTTGATAGAGTCCAAAAGCGTCTCCGAGCCTTTGTGAATAACGAAATATTCTCCACCACCCAACCTTCCCCCACAGGTGGGATGGGGTAAACTGTTCAATACTCTACCGCTAGTTCCACGGAAAGTTCTCGGACGAACTAAATCCAAACCTTTACGAGGGCACGTTATGCTAGATACATAGTTGCAAACCACCCACATTCCTTCCTTATTCCATCGGTGAGAACTAAGTTCCAATCGAATAGTTTCTTGTCTGCTTTGTGGAACAAACACCCAATTACTACAGTTTTAGCCTGTTCAAGGCTTGGTTTAATCTTTATCTTCCACTCCTATACACACAAATAACCTCCAAACTTAACCTCCTACCTCGAGTGGCTCTTGGGCCTTGTAAAGAAAATAGGCCATTATTTTCTTGTCCAGTTACTTGCAAACTATTTTCGCTATGGCTGCTGTTAAAAGCCCTGGTTTCTGTTATTTGACACTGTTCTTTGTAGTTTTATAGCGCCAATCGACAAGGTTTGAATAAGAATGATCCTTGCTAAGACCTAGAGTTTTAATACGCTCGAAGCGATTTTAGCAATTGATCTGAAAGTGGTTGACAGTTGACAGTTGACAATTTAGATATTTCTAATCGAGTTCAGTACTGTAAATGGCATCCTTATGAAAATCTGGACCTGATGAGTTTATTTAAAGATATGACACGTACATGGTTTTAGATTAATGTCTTTTTTTTTTGTTTTTTGGGGTTTTTTTTACAGTTTACACTGTTGGTTAAAAAGTCTATTATTTGTTCAATTTCTATATCTTCTACACTAAATGTGTTACAACTGAAGTGTTTGAAGTATTTAGCGTTTACTGATTCAACAAGGAAAGAAAGAGGTAATGTTTGTAGTGTTTGTGAAAGAATTTTGGAAGTTGCCTGAATTAACTGAGATCGCCCGGTTCACACTCCACCCACACCTATTGAATAGGTGAAGAGGCTCATCCCTTGTTTCCTGTTTAGGATGCGGTTTCCGGTTTTCTCTTTTCTAATTTTCTCACTTTGTTTTTTTTTCTTTCAATTGGAGTAGATAGACTAAACTATCGCCCGGTTCACACTCCACCCACATCTATTGAATAGGTGAAGAGGCTCATCCCTTGTTTCCTGTTTAGGATACGGTTTCCGGTTTTCTCTTTTCTAATCTTCTCACTCTTATGTAGCCCGCTGCACATCAGTGGCGTTACCGCCTTGCTTGGGGTGATATGATTAAAAAAAAACAAAATTTACAAGAGAAAAGTTATATGAAAACTTGGACTGGTATTTAAACAGAAGAAAACAATTTTACAGAGAAGCAATTATGGAATCACGAATGGCCAGGTTAATGACGCTGAAACCTTTCTCTGTTTCTATTCCAAAGAAACATAATAATAACTCTTCTAAAGAAAACAAGAAAATTTCTCAATTTATTTATTATAAATAAACTTGCATGTCTAGTAAAGTATCAGAAATGACAACCATTAGCCCAACAATAATTACACATGCGTACAGTGAAATTTTGTACACTTTTCTCATTTCATTATCAGAAAATAGGTTAATTCATGTACAATTCTAAACCTATTACATATAAAATTAATGTACTTTTCTAAATCTATTCCATATGAAATTAATGTACATTAATGTCTGATTAATAATTAATGACAAAATCATTTTTCAGGATGATAATGCGTTTTACTATAGTGCAAAATGTGTTAAAATGTAAAACGTGTATTATCTCAATGATATTGCCAAGAAAATGTCTGCATGTTGGTCCAATTAAAAATTTGCTACGAATAAAAAAGTTGGATGAACATTCTCTGAATGTGATGATTCCATAATCTTTGTTAATTGCAAAAGGTTTGCGTTATAGAATGAGATAATATCCTCCAACAAAACAATGGTAATTAATTATGAATATAAATACAAGGTAAACACATATAATAATCATCAACAAGGAAATGTGAGAAAAAAATAAGGAAAGTCGAAGTCTCAAAAAACTGCTATTGTATCTAAGACTGATTTAATCACAGCAATAATCATAATTAAATATTTTCATGAATAATAAACAAAGTACTGTTGTTCAGGTTTATTAAAAGTATTCAAAATTTTCACTAAATTTAAATAAAATGTATATTTATATCAACTTCTTTTCCACATAAAATGCTAAACCTTTCTAAGCCTATTCCATATAAAACTTATGTGCTTTTCTAAACATATTCCATAAAAAATCTTGTATTTTTCTAAATCTTTTCGATATAAAATCGTGTACTTTTCTAAACCTATTCTATATAAAATCGTGTACTTTTCAAAGCCTATTCTATATAATTTTTTTTTACTTTTCTAAACCTATTCCATATAAAATCCATGTGCTTTTCTAAACATATTCCATATAAAATCTTGTACTTTTCAAAACCTATTCTATATAAAATCTTGAACTTTTCTAAATTATTTAACATAATATAAAATCTTGTCTTTTTTTAAACCGATATAATTCATTTACTTTGATGAACCTACCCCATATAAAAGTCATCAGATTAATTCTACACAGTCAAGAAGTGTATCATGTCAAAAATAATTTGAAGGCTATCGAAAGCAACAACAAAAATGTAACTGGAATAGAAAATAATAATATAATTAAGATGTTCTTGTAGAATTAATAAAACTTCCCTTGGTAACACAAATGAACTCGGCAAGATTAAAGCAATGGCAACCTACTGCAGGATAATCTTCTGCCCAGTCAGTCATGTCTCTGTCGAGACATGATCGCTCAAGCGTGTATCACGTATGGCACTTAAATGACTGAGTGTCGTATTGGTTGGCTTGCTATTTATTATGCATTACTTTCTCGGATCTTTGTCCTTTTTCCTGTTTAGCTTCTAATGTCCAGTCAATATTCTCCTCAAAATGACTTGGTACAGAATGGATGTGCTTCGTGGTGCAGTGGATATCGGCTCGGAATGAGAAATCGGGAAGCCGAGTTCAAATTCCAGTCGAATTCCTTGCATTCACATACGCGCAAATACCCTTGGGAAAGGTATTAATCCGTCTCTTCCCTCCAGTTATGGGTTAAATAATATGACAGATTGAGTTCTGTGGTCTTTGTCGGCAACCAGTCTACCGTAGAAATCAATGGCAACCTACTGCGGGATAATCTTCTGCCCAGTCAGTCATGTCTCTTTCAAGACATGATCGCCCAAGCGTGTATCACGTATGGCAGTTAACTGACTGACTGACCTTAAATAAAGAACTATGAGTCAAGAAAGTTCGTTGGAGTCAATCGAGGAGGATTTCTAATGACGTCACAATGAGTAGCCTAAGCAGGACATAATATTATAACTGCTCGGTGCAAGTTATAGCAGATGATAACTTTAAACAAAATTTAGGAAGGAAATACGCATTAATACTAGAAAAGGCGATAACAGTGCACCTGAGAAATTATGAAGCTGGATAATTCACCATTGTCCAGCTTTATTCAGATGATTTTGTTGAGTAAATTTTAAATATATATATATATATATACATGAGATGGCGTAGTATTTACATTATTCACATTGTTTGGACTATTGTCCTCAACAATTTTATTGCCATGTTTATGACGTTTCAGTCGTTGTACGATCTAGTCTTCTTCAGGTGCTAAAAATTTCGAACCAAACCCTGTATTTTCTATTACCTTCTCATTACATTTGCGTTCATTTCTTATATGTATTTAGGTTGCCGCTTATGACTTTTGCCCAATGTTGCCAGGAGCGGACGATACCTTTCTTTACATTGTATGGATGATGGGAGGTGAAGTTAAGGTATTGTCCGGTGAATGTTGGCTTGCGATATATGGCTGTCTTTATTCGAACTTGCGTCCCTAGGGGAAACCGTCAATTGATCTACGTGTCTTAGAATGCTCGAGCAGGTTCGAATCCTGCCGGAGGACTCATATTTTCCTAACAAGTTTTCTCGATTATTCAGGCCAGTAGATATAAATAAATATACTGTTTAATTATTAAAAAAAACAGTCTCTACTTAAATACTCTTTAAAAATAATATTGAAGCAAATAAATTAAAAATATATCGGAGTTAATTCATTTCTTAAAATTTATATATATATATGTGGGGGCGGTGCGCGCGCACGCGCGTGTGTCTGTGCGCGTGCGTGTGTGTGTGTCTGTGTGTTTATACTATTTCACCCAATGCTGTTAAAATCATGATGGAATTATTTAAGCAATTTTGCAATTTTCAACACAGTAACTCGCCACCTTGAGTGGCATTTGTGCCTTGTGTTTTAGTGAACATTATTTTAAAAAAACTTATGCTGAAGGCAAAAACATCGAAAATTCGCAAAAATATTTCCCTTTTTATTGATGTGTAAATAATGGTAACAACTTGTCACGAGGAATGTACTTGAAAATGTGAGATGAGATTCAATTTACTACTAAATTTTGAGACGTCAAATTCATGTTTTAAACCGAGTAAAAGTTTGCTTGTTTTTATCACACCTACAAAAAAAAAACAGAGAGAGACATTTTGTCTGGTATTTGAAAGCACATGCAACAATAACTAATTCAGCTCAAACAGAATATTCGGCTTTTGAACCGATTCCCCAAAACTTTCCTTTCGAATAACTTGCACTCCCTAAAGTTATGCCAATCAAGTGGTCCTCAGAGAAAGATGATTTGAAGCAAGATCAATAGGCTGCCTTCACTCTTTTAATATATGCCACGTGAGATAAATAACTACTTAGTTTGAAGAGACACTCGCGTTTATTTTGAACGGCGAATCTTATATTTTGACATGTTATGAGAGCCAAGTGCCCTTGGAATAAAGATGATTGTTAAGATAAAATGATTCTCCTCCGTTGAACTCGGAAAATACCGCCTGGCATTAATAAGAACTCGACCAGAAATGAAAATCTTGACAGTTGACTTTCAATGGAAACATATTTTAGGCTCTAGAATACTTGAGTTGTTCAATGAAAAGAAAGGTTAGGAATAGACTCAGCCGTACATTTAAAATTTGAATTATTCCGGTCGTGGGTATGTGTGTGAATGTGATTTTGTGTTTGAGTATATATTTGTGTGTATGCCTTTGTGTGTTTATGCCTGTTTATGTTTCAGTGCATGTATGTTTGTATCATTGATTTTTGTTTTGCGGCATATCAATCTCTATGGGTCATTTATCCCGAAATCTTAATAATTTGAACACACTTTTTTGGCTAACATTAAATGTTTACACTGTTTACAGTATGAACTAAATATATTTTGAATGCATTTGTATGCTTTCAACTTTAGATAAAATGTATTGTTGATTATTTTGCTTTAGAAATGTATTTACAGTATTTACATTATTCGAACTATTGTCTTCATTTTTGTTGCCATTTGTACGGCGTTTCGGCCGTTGGATGCTCCGGCCTTCTTCAGATGCTAGGAATTTTGAACTGAACGCTTTATTACAATCATATGAACTTCATTCCTTGCCTCTTCTGGTAGTCATGAGTTATCTCCCTCTAACCCTGTAAGTTACCTGGTATTGAACTCACAGCTCTTTGGGTCAAGTCACAGGAACTAACCAACGTCTATATCCACTGGGCCATGTGTCCTTAAGTTGCCTCTTCCGAATGTCTCAGTATCAGTTATATTCCTTTAACTCAACTTTTCAAGATTTTGTTCACTTCTGCTGTTCACCTTAATTATTAAATTATAAATTTAATCCATATTAAATGTTACAAATTTGTGAGTTCAATGCCTGGCTACAGCACCAATATTCTGTTAGTTTCGTTCTGGATATTTGAAACTTTTATTTTTTATAAAAAAGAATTTTTCGATTTGTAATCTAAGACGTTCGACAAAGTACGATACAAGGACTTGATAGAGATGCTGGCCAATCTCGACATTTTCGGAAATGACGTTAAGATAATCAAGATATTGGCAGCAAACCGGATAGGAAGTGAACTCAGCAGGTAGGCAAAAATAGAAAAAAGTGTAAGACAAGGATGTGTTTTCTCGTTGGAACTTTCCAACCTGTAGAGCGAAGCAGTTATGAGAGAAATAAAAGCCTTGTGCGGATTTGTCATTGTCGGCCACAATCTCAACAATATCAGATACACGAATGACACAGTGCTGATAGCAGACACGGAAAGGAAAATGCAGGACCTTTCACAGAATGTAACAAAAAAAGTGAGAAGAAAGAGCTGAGCATAAACTTAAAAAAAATTGAATGTATGGTCATCACTAAAAAGAGGAGCCCACTATGCCAACTACCAATCGGAGAAAGTAAAAGAAAACAAGTAAAAAAACTCAAATATCTGGGAAGCATTTTGACAGAGGATGGAAAATGCGACATGGAGATCCAAAGAAGCATTTCAGAAGCTAACCAGACTACTGAAGACAAGAAAACCTCATTAGAAACAAAGAAAAGAGTGCTGGATTACTATGTGATGTCTGTCCCTCTGTTTGGAACGATCTCATCAAGGATGAAAGAGAGGCTTGAGGCGGAAGAAATGTGGTTTTACAGATGGATGCTGAGTATATCATGGATAGAGTACGTGTGCAACAATGAGATGTTGGAGAGGATGTAAATGAGAAGAAAACACTAAATATCAGGAAGAGACAAATGAGGTTCCTGAGGAAGGAGGATCTGGAGAATTTAATACTCACAAGACGGATAAAGGGACGGAGAGACAGGGGAAAGCAGCTCGAGACGTACTTGTTAGGTCTGAGCAAATGGATGGCGGAGCGGGGTTTAGAAGTGACACCAAGAGAAAATATATTGAGAGTGACAAGAGACAGAGCCAAGTGGAAGTTCATGATTGCCTACGTCCTGAAAAGACACGACACATGAAGAAGATCATCAAGATTCTAAGACGACGTACCCTCCCAGTTCCAGTTCATTTCTGTTTTGTTTTAATGTTATGCCTCTCCAGGGCATCGGATAGTATGTCTCTCCACAGATTGTTTCTTTATCCGCGAGTTACCGTGCATCCTTGAGTAAGATGGCAGAGCGGTTCCTGGTAGCCTTCTCCACGGTATGAAATTCAGAGTTTTCCTTCTCACCAGGCTGCCAATTTTAGAATAGACCGGCCTACCTTGTTATTTAGGCTAGGCTGAAATTTGTACTCGGTTAACCGATTTGATTTTACTCGTTTCACGACCCGCACACACACAGAGGCGAACTTGTCAAAGACATGCGGAAATAAATAACAACAAGTGAATATGTCTAATTTCTATTAGGAAGAAAACTTATCATCAGGTGGTTAGATTATTTTGTGTTTGTAGAATCCACGATTCGCCAGTGTTAAATATCCACTTCGCTCTTTGCTTTCATTTAATCGGAATAAAGAAAAATTCCAAAAATTTGTCTCAAAACAAACTGCTTAGTTAAGCTTCTATCTACATATGGTTTTAATTATTATACGTCCGTTGACATAAATATACACATAAATGCCCCATGCATTCATATCTGTACCCAAATACTTTCAACTATATATATATATATATATATATATATATATATATATATATATATATTAAAAAGACATAAATATACACATATGGAGTCTATTAAGAATGAAATGTTGCCACTTCTGAAATCCTGTGATTACCATTCGTGATGAACGAAGACACAAAATGCCTATTTAATAATTAAGTATTTAATTCTCCCTAAAATTCTCAGCTTAGTTTCGGATACAAAAAGGCGGAAATTAATAAAGTAAAGCCAGTTCTCTTAAATGTAGTGTATAATATAGGATATTGAAACTAAAAAAATTTCCCTTTTAAAAGGCATCAATGAATTTTTTTTCTTTTTTTCAGCGAAGTTGGCATTTTGTGTTCTAAAATTCTGGACACAGACTTTCTTTTTAATTCAGACTTCATTTGTTTACGTATTCCGGAAATAAGCACAACACCTATTCAACAACGACACACAGGAATATAGTATTCCGTTTGAATCATTATTATTTTTATATTTGATTTTTATTATTCAAATAGTAAAAATCTTTTTTTTTCTTTGGCGTGCGTTCAAGTTCTAAGATCTGATTTTTCTTTTAGGAAAATCTAAATTTGTTATTTTTTCTCCGACCAAACTTATCTGACTTAGTATATGGCAAGTATAAAACAGAACACAATCTAAAAACGAGAAACAACCAATGCATATGCCATTCGTATAAAAATACGAGTGGTATATACATTGGTGTTTTTCAATATATTCAGCTACACTTCAGATATTAAGCAACAAACAGTTTTTAGTATATAACATCACCCGACTTACGGGTATATTTTGTTAAAATACCAGTTTCTGTACTGCAATAACCAAAGTTAAGCATCATCAGTACCTAGACGGATGACTGCTTGGGAATATCAGGTACTGTAAGCTTGAATGTTCTGTTAGTGTAATGAATAATTGCTCTGAATCGTTAATCGGAGAGCACGGTTCCAATTCCAGTCGGATTCGTTATATTCTCTTACGCAAAAATACCCGTGGTTATGGTATAAATCCACCCCAACAAGACTTCTATCACTAAATCATTACTATCTACAAAAAAAACTTACGATCTAAAAATATTTTCTGACTTTAAATAACCTGCAAGGGGTTGATAAGCCATAAAAAAACAAATCATTTAATGAAATACGCACACTGTATTTTGTCCTCGCTACAATATTGTGACAAATATCCTATTGTCCAATTTCTTGTCTACACTTGCCAACGAAACAAAAAAAAGTGTTGATGCTTAAGGTATGAAAATAATATATCTCTGCTTAAACTTCTAGATTAAAAGTTTTATGCTTGCAATGGTATTTACGCGTAAGTGAATGCAACGAATTTAACTGGAATTCGGACTCAACTCCTCGATTTCTCGTTCCGAGCCGATATCCACTGCACCACAACGCACGCAGTAAGCCTCTCTAAAAAGATTAATAAGCCTAAGGCAACGATATTCAAAAGAAAAAAATCTACTTCTTTGAAGTAGAATAATCAAACACTCATAATCCAGCTGCATTTTCAATGGAATATCACTCACGCCAAAAGAATTCGTTAAATAGTCATTTGTGTAGATGTGGTTACTAATCTCCATTGGCTTAACGTCATCATCATCATCAGTCTCTCGATCAGGTTTGTTCACATTGCTCAGCTAAGCACCTGATCAACTCCCCCATATGTGCCTTGTGCGAGCTACTATCTGAGTCGCTATGAATGATCTCCCAGTCCAATCAGTGATATCGTCACCCCATTTTCTCCTCTTTATGCCTCTTTTTCATTTGCACTTATGAAAAAAAACAGCGGAAATATTGCTTCTATCTATACCATATCTATTTTAACTATATCTGCACCGTGTCCATACCTATCAATTTATATGATAGCAGTGGAAAGATTGTTCATACCTGCACAGTGTCCCTATAATTTAAACTTCATAACGTATTCATACCATTTCAACCTTCTTTTCTTGATGAAGTCTTCGATTATTCATTCTGAAAAATTCCATTACACCCCGACGCACATTCAAACAAAAAAAATATTTATTAAAATAATCAGACCGTCTTCTTAAATTATGGGAATCTATTAAAAAATATTGTTTAAAGCAATATCCACTGCCCCATGTGTCTTTAAGGACCCATGGCTCAGTGAATATAGACGTTGATTATTTCCTGACTTGATTTAGAGTTGTGAGTTCAATACCAGGCTACAGCAGTGGTGAACAAGTAACTTGCAGGGTTAGAGGGAGATAAATCATGACGTCCAATCGAGGCTTTACGCAAGGAATGAAGATGATATACCCCAGTGACTGTAATAAAGACTTCGGTTCGAAGTTCCTAGCACCTAAAGATGGCTGGAGCGTACAAAGACCGAAACCTCACACAAATGACAACAAAGATGAGGACAATAGTCCGAATAATGTAAATACTACCTCATCTCAAAAATATAGACCCATAATAAATATATCTATATTTTAAATGGATGTTTTGAAAATCCCACGATACTAATGCTTTGACACTTCCCCGTAGTGTTAACGGAAATTTAGTGTTTTGGAATTTCATGCTTTAAATAGTCTTACTACCGCTGCTTCCGCGATTACTTTAAAACTGGTAATGAAAAAAAAAAAAAGATAGAGAAAAGGCTTCATCTAAAAAAAAAAAATTATAAAGAGTAACTTATATTACGTAATAAAAAATATAATTCTCAGAATTGCAAAGGGGGAAGTGACTGATCAAATACAATTTTGTGATTGGCTTGTTGA
The DNA here is from genome assembly GCA_037127315.1 of Ascarosepion bandense. NCBI lineage: Eukaryota > Metazoa > Mollusca > Cephalopoda > Sepiida > Sepiidae > Ascarosepion > Ascarosepion bandense. The sequence continues at coordinate 2,063,951 of JBBBDQ010000572.1, read as the reverse complement.
TGGACGATAAAGCGGCTTAAGTAACTTTATCATATGGCCATAATACTTATTTTATTTTATAATCATAATACATATTTCTTCAAAGTTTTCACGCCTAAATATTCACGGTGTATATTATACAGTCAGTCAGTTAAGTGTCATACGTGATACACGCTTTCGGTGATCATGTCTCGAAAGATTATCCTGCAGTAGTTTGCCATTGCTTTCTGTGGTAGACTGGTAGCCAGCCAAGGCTATAGAACCCAATCTGTCCTGTTGTTTGACCCATAAATGGAGGGAAGAGACGGAAAATTACCTTTCCCAAGAGTATTTGTGCGTAAGTGAATGCAAGGAATTCAACTGGAATTCGAACTCGGCTGTCTGATTTGTCGTTCCGAGCCGGTATCCACTGCACCATAACGCACATCCATATATATTAGTATATTATACACAATAACTAAATTCCATTTTTCTTGCCACGTACGTTCGAATCTGGCAAAACCCCGTATGTCATCCACCAATACTTATTCAAAACAGAAGAACAACTGTCGTACATGTCATAACAGGAACCATATACAATTGGGTATGTATTGATAATCTGTAGCGAACTGCAACAAACAGAAGTCAAGTAGTACAGAGAAGGTAACCTTAAGGAGCTGTTCAAATATAACCGAACCAAAGGAAATCTCATTCTTTTATGTGCCGTGTCCCTTCAAGCCCATCAATCATGTCACTCGTTGTATTTTCCCTGTCTCTCTTTCCCTCTGTCCGTCCTGTGAGTATCAGATTCTCTCAGTTCTCCTTTCTCATTACGTGTCCCAGAAACTCCATCAGTCTCTTCATGATGTTAAGTAGGAGTTTCCTTTTTGTTTCCATTCTCTCCAAAACCTCGTCGCTGCTCACACGTCTGATGCATGGTATTTTCAGACTGCAGTTCTTAAAGAAGATTGGCCTTTAAAGTAGAATATAAATTTACGATTTATTTCTGTACGAAAAAATACTTGGAAAAGTCCTACAATCTATACGTAAAAAATGTTTATTACAATCTATTTTCATGCATTGGAATAATCATAGTTAAGTAATTTATATGTATCAAAAATTATTAGTTTCCTAATTCAGTCGCAAAAAAATAATTCACAAAATATGTTTAAGTTTTAAATAACCCACAAAGGATTGATAAGCTATAAAACAAATCAATCAACCAATATCCAGGCGCTTCACCACATTCCTGGCGTTATGATAGAAAGTATGTTACGTTTATAGTCCAAATAACGAAGACTGCATTTAGTTTTTAGATTTTGACTTATTCACGAAGATATTTAGTAGCACATTTTTGTTTGCTTCAACGCTGTCCATGTCAACAGTAAATAACATGGCAGATATGTCTGTTTTGTCAAACTCGTCCAAGATTTTTTCTATTTTTAGTAGAAGTCTTTGTCATCTTGTCCTCCTTCCTGAAAAAGAATATCATCTTTTTGTCTTTCATGTCGTCCCCGGCTTCAGTCCTTCGGACCGCAGAGCTACATGATAATCTGCATTTGTCAGTTATTTAAGTGCCATACGTGATACACGCTTGGGCGATCACGTCTCGAAAGTGACTTGACTGACTGGACAGAAGATTATCCCGCAGTAGGTTGCCATTGCTTTCTTCGGTAGACTGGTTGCCAACAAAATGTTTCTCCTTAACTTTTAACAATTCCCAACTCAAATTTTTACGGTTAGTCAATTAGTTAATCTCAAGACTTTTGCCAACAACCACCAAGGTGTTTCTGGTTTTCGTCCTGACATTTGTTTGAATATAAATGGTAAAGAATAGATAGTAATAATCGAGGTAGAAGCATAAGCAAAAGTTACAGTGACCTAGTTGTCCATTGTTTGGAATGTGCAAAAGACAAATTGAAGATGAGTCTGCTTGATCGTAAATTGTTTTAAAAATTAGACTGAAAATAAAATGAGATCTATTTTTCTTTTTTTTTTTGAAGTTTTGAAACTTAAGAATTCATTTTTAACTTAATTTTTTAACCTTACGTTTTTTACCATTATTTTTATTTTATTTATTAAGCAAAAATCAGAAAGAACATTTAAGACAATATATAACAAGGAAATTAATAAAACAGGCTTTGTTTGCAATTCGGATACGAGACTGAGTAAATGTGCTTCGAGAAAATCTGACAGAAATAGAACTTTGCATTATTGTTATACTCTTCGTAGTTGAGCGGTAAACGCACCCCCGATCAGACGGATGTTCTTCCTGCAGGTTCGAATCCTGCCGGTGGGAACGCATTCTTTATTAACTTTTCGCACATACGCAGACCAGTAGACGAAATAATTCACTCGATCTGTTTAGTGCCATACACGCTTGAGCTACTTTGTTTCTTTCGATCCAGGTAGAAAACTTTCCAGCAGTAGATTGCAATTTCTTTCTTCGGTAGACTGGTAGCCAACCAAGGCTATAGAACCCAGTCTGCCGTGCTATTCAACAAGTTGGAGAGAGAAGAAATGCATTCGTACTTTTCCGAAGGGTATTTGCGCCTTATTGAATGTAACGAACTCGACTGGAATTTCTCATTCCAAACCGATATCCATTATTTACATTGTTTGGACTGTTGTCCTCATCTTTATTTCTATATTCACGACGTTTCGGTTGTTGTACGCTCCAGCCTTCTTCATCTGCTTGGAATTTCGAACCGCATCCTTAATTTCGATCACTGGAATACATCATTTTTGTTTCATGTACCATGCCACTTCTGAATGTCATGTAGTTATCTCCCTTTAACTCAACTCTCTAAGTTATTTCTTCACCACTGCCGTAGCCAGGTATAGAAGTGACACCTTTTGGGGCCAAGTCACTGGATCTAACCAACGCTTTTATCCGCTGAGGCATGAAGAAGACGTAGCGTAAAAGGCCGAAATGTCGTGAATATGGCAATGAAAATGAGAAACAGAGACCGAACAATGTATTGAAATGAAAATATTGAAATAAATATTGATTAAAATAAACGGATTATCTCCTCAAATACGAGTTGTGTGTTGTGGTGCAGTGGATATCGACTCGGAAATAGGCAAGTCGAGTTCAAATTCCAGTTGAATTCGTATTTACTTACGCGCAAATACTCTTGTGAAAGATATTAATCCGTCTCTTCTTTCCAGCTATGTGTCAAATAACAGGACAGAATTGGTTCTATAGCCTTGGTTGGCAACCAGTCTACCTCAGAAAGTAATGGCAACCTACTGCGGGAAAAGCTTCTGCCCAGTCAGTCGTGTCTCTTTCGAGAGCGTGTATCACTTATGGTATTTAACTGACTGACTAAAAATAATAAGTATATCTATATTTTAAATGGTTGTTTTGAAAATCCCACTATAATTAGCGCTTTGACAATTGCTCGTAGTATTAATGGAGGGTTAATGTTTTGAATTTTCATGCTTCAAATAGCCTTACTACCGCTGCTTCGTCGAATACAATAATCTTAACCTGTTTAAGTCTCGGGTTAGCCGTTATCTTCTACACTTATCTCCATAAACTCTGCCTCTTACTCTATAACCTCCAAACTCGAGTAGCACTTAGACCTTGTACAGGGTGAACATCGTTGTAAAAAAAATAAATATTAGTTGTTAGAACTTCCGTTGGGCCTATTATGTCAGGTGTTAGGAATGTATACCCTCTCTTCACTGAATAATCGTCAATGCTCTCACATACGAAGCCAACTGAACATCCTTACAAGTCACCTGCCCCATGTCTTCTGATAATCGCCTCTTCTTCTGCCAGATGTACTTCATGGTAAATTGAGAGTAAAGTAGCGCATGAACACAATCTTGGCTTCGGGTCTGTTCGGCCAGCGATTAAGGGCTGAACTCGTTACCACCGAGCACAACTGACGATGATGGTGATGATGACAGCAGAATTATCGTCATCGAACTTTGTCGTCGTCATCGTCATCGTCATGATTTTTTTTTCTCGGACAGGCACTTGAATAAATTTGAAGTTTTGCATATAATAACAGCTGTTCGTGTCCCGCCGTTTGCTTGTATTTTTGTAGACGTTCGTTTTTATTTAAATCATCGTTGACTGTCTGTCTCTCTCTGTCTCTCTTTCTCCCTCTCTCGCGCTCTTGCTCACTCGCTTACTCGTGTATATATATATATATATATATTTAAAATAACAGACAATGTATTATGGTTAAGTTTTTTATGAAATTTTTCACGTGATCGTATAATGTTTTTTTTTTTTCAGAATATGTTCTGAAAAGAAAAAGTATAGGATCACAGGAAAATTATATATAATCTTAACCATAATATACCTTGTTTGGCATTTTTAATAAAACCTCCATAAAAGAGAAATTGCTACCCAAATACTATATATATATTTGGGTAGCAATTTCTGTTTTATGGTGATTTTATTTAAAGTGCCAAACAATGTATATTATGGTTAAGATTATATATAATTTTCATGTGATCCTATATTCGAGGAAAAATTTTTATGTGATCCTATTTCGACAAGAAAATTCTCATAGATAATACTATTTACATAGCCCTTCACCTGGATCATTTTTAATATTGATAAAATTAATAGGATCTGGTTTTTACGATGTTACCTATATACACCTCCTTTTTGGGATATATATATAAAGCTATTTACTATTAGAAAGGTGTTTAAATCTAGAGGCGCAACTGTTAAAAATACATTTAAAGTTATTTTTCACCACGTGACGTGTCGCTAAAATGCATTTCATAGTCATAGCATATGGACAATGGACATATATTCTTTATAAAATTTCGGCGGTTCACAACACAAACGCTATACTGACTATTTATTCCCTCTGACTGTTTTCCTTGAAAACGATCAACGAAGACCGAACATACTCAGAACATAACATACAATTTTGGCAAGTTCTTTTACAGGTGTCCGGCTAACAGCAAACGATTAATGACATACCAGGAAAAACTTTCCGAAAGACTTAACAGATAAGCCCTATCAGTCCTATTTAATAAAAAGTTGTTTAAACCAAAGAGTTCAGCTTAAGTTATATATATATATATATATATATTAATGCAGGTTTCATTGAATAATATAGACAAGTTTTGTCTATTAATTTTGTGTAGGATCCGTTCATACCGTCTGATATACTTGATGGTGATGTCATTAAAAGACAACAAAAAATCACAGTATTTGTTGAATTTTTTATCAGGTCTAAGCTTTCGGCTCACATAAGCCATTATCAAAGAGTAAATAATAACACACAGTAAACATAGAACATTTAAGCTATTAACAATAAAGATAATTGAATTGAAAATATAAGTCCATCCCTACCGTGGCGGATGGCCGAAGACAGTGACAAAATAGTGATGTTGCGGTCCCTGGTCTGATTACAGACATTTGAGTACGTTGTTGGAAATATCGAAATTGATTGTATTCAAACCAGGTTTAAACTGTTTAATGTAGAGTGCTTCGAGGATTTTTAGTTTCTGCTTATTATTTTCTTGTTTGAGTATGTACGTGTTATCAACAAGCGTTTTTCTCAGAAGTGTGCGTTGATAACCGTGTTGTTCTAAATGACGGAATATATTTGAATTTTTATTTAAGTGCAACGTCAGACGCCGTGAGAGCGAATTTGTGGTGTGGCCGATGTAGATATTATTGAGATTGTTAGAGATACATTCTCTAAATGGACATATGAATTTATATACTACATTGGTCTTTTGCAAATCACCAACGGTGGGGGAAGAGTCGTTGCGGACAAATGAATTAGATGTAGTGGATTTAGTGTAATATATAATGAACTTAATTCTTTTGTTAGAACATAAAACAGACACTCATCAATAATAATTTTCCCAACTACATAGTTGATGAACAAATACATTACTTTCTTAAAAAGCTTAACATGGAAAAAACAACACATGATACTAACCCAACCAATCCTAAACATATCACTCTCTTATACCGTAGCCAGATGCACTCCAACTACCAACTAGATGAAAACATCCTAAAAAAACTCATAAATACTAATATTTCTCCGACAGACTCTAACAAAAGAATTAAGTTCATTATATATTACACTAAATCCACTACATCTAATTCATTTGTTCCGCAACGACTCTTCCCCCACCGTTGGTGATTTGCAAAAGACCAATGTAGTATATAAATTCATATGTCCATTTAGAGAATGTATCTCTAACAATCTCAATAATATCTACATCGGCCACACCACAAATTCGCTCTCACGGCGTCTGACGTTGCACTTAAATAAAAATTCAAATATATTCCGTCATTTAGAACAACACGGTTATCAACGCACACTTCTGAGAAAAACGCTTGTTGATAACACGTACATACTCAAACAAGAAAATAATAAGCAGAAACTAAAAATCCTCGAAGCACTCTACATTAAACAGTTTAAACCTGGTTTGAATACAATCAATTTCGATATTTCCAACAACGTACTCAAATGTCTGTAATCAGACCAGGGACCGCAACATCACTATTTTGTCACTGTCTTCGGCCATCCGCCACGGTAGGGATGGACTTATATTTTCAATTCAATTATCTTTATTGTTAATAGCTTAAATGTTCTATGTTTACTGTGTGTTATTATTTACTCTTTGATAATGGCTTATGTGAGCCGAAAGCTTAGACCTGATAAAAAATTCAACAAATACTGTGATTTTTTGTTGTCTTTTAATGACATCACCATCAAGTATATCAGACGGTATGAACGGATCCTACACAAAATTAATAGACAAAACTTGTCTATATTATTCAATGAAACCTGCATTAATGAAAAAATGCTGCCAAAATACACACACAATATATATATATATATATATATATATATATATATATATATATATATATATATATCAATCATCAGATTGTTATAGCTAGCATAGACAGATATGATAGATAGATAGATAGATAGATAGATAGATAGATAGATAGATATATTTCCTGTTCATATATTACTTTACACCCAGTTAACTATGAAGTACATCTGGGTTGGATATTTAACTGAGATATCCTTGCTTGTCAGCAGTGACTATAATTTCAAAACTATTTGTGAGGACTATTCTATATACAAATAACTGTTTGATAACCCTCTCCGTAATCTTAATAAACTACTTCACTTATAAAAGTGTTTACGGTGCTTTGGTCCCACCTAGAATAGCATTACAATTATTTACTCTTAAATAAGATCGTAAGTACTTTTGTCAGATGTTTCTATTAACTGTTGCTTTGGCTATAGCTTTTTAACGCCTTGCTTTGTCGCACAGTAACATATATTAAGGTCGACTATACACACTTGATATTCTTTTGAATTCTGCCTCTTGTCGTTCATAGCAATGAATATAAAGAAAACTGGTTTTAATTAATTTAGGCGTCAACAATTTTCATTATGGGCTTCCACATATATAAAAGTGGGCTATTTCCGTAAGATTTGCAATGTGATTGCAACAAAAGATACTCTACGTTGGATTGCGCCAAAGCCCGAACACATTGATCTATTTTTGATTTTCTTAAAATATTTACAAAACATACATTTAATATTTTTCTGTTTATTATTGCAGACGTAATTTCTTGAAAAAATTAAAGCTGATTTTATTAAGAATATTAATCGAAAATATAATTTTGTTAGATTGTTAACCTATTTTAAAATTTAGGTCGTAAAGCTAAAATTTAGGAATTAAATATACTTGATATTATTCTTTTCAACATAGATAGATAGATAAGAAAAGAATGTAATAGATGGGTGAACTATCAGTAAATAAGAAAATAGATACATAGATAGATAGATATATATATATATAGATAGATAGATAAGAAGAGAATGTAATAGATGGGTGAACTATCAGTAAGTAAGAAGGTAGATAGATAGATAGATAGATAGATAGATAGATAGATAAGAAGAATGTAATAGATGGGTGAACTATCAGTAAATAAGAAAATAGATAGATAGATACATAGATAGATAAGAAGAGAATGTAATAGATGGGTGAACTATCAGTAAGTAAGAAGATAGATAGATAGATAGATAAGAAGAGAATGTAATAGATGGGTGAACTATCAGTAAGTAAGAAGATAGATAGATAGATAGATAGATAGAATAGATAAGAAATAAGAGAATGTAATAGAAGAGATGGGTGAACTATCAGTAAATAAGAAAATAGATAGATAGATAGATAGATAAGAAGAGAATGTAATAGATGGGTGAACTATCAGTAAGTAAGAAGATAGATAGATAGATAGATAGATAGATAAGAAGAGAATGTAATAGATGGGTGAACTATCAGTAAGTAAGAAGATAGATAGATAGATAGATAGAATAAGAAGAAGAATGTAATAGATGGGTGAACTATCAGTAAGTAAGAAGATAGATAGATAGATAGATAAGAAGAGAATGTAATAGATGGGTGAACTGTCAGTAAGTAAGAAGATAGATAGATAGATAAGAAGAGAATGTAATAGATGGGTGAACTATCAGTAAGTAAGAAGATAGATAGATAGATAGATAGATAGATAGATAAGAAGAGAATGTAATAGATGGGTGAACTATCAGTAAATAAGAAAATAGATACATAAATAGATAGATAGATAAGAAGAGAATGTAATAGATGGGTGAACTATCAGTAAATAAGAAAATAGTTACATAGATAGATAGATAAGAAGAGAATGTAATAGATGGGTGAACTATCAGTAAATAAGAAGATAGATAGATAGATAGATAGATAAGAAGAGAATGTAATAGATGGGTGAACTATCAGTAAATAAGAAAATAGATAGATACATAGATAGATAGATAGATAAGAAGAGAATGTAATAGATGGGTGAACTATCAGTAAATAAGAAAATAGATAGACTAGAAGAGAATGTAATAGATGGGTGAACTCTCAGTAAATAAGAAAATAGATAGATAAGAAGAGAATGTAATAGATGGGTGAACTATCAGTAAATAAGAAAATAGATAGATAGATAAGAAGAGAATGTAATGGATGGGTGAACTATCAGTAAGTAAGAAGATAGATAGATAGATAGATAGATAGATAGATGATAAGATAGATGGGAAGAAGAATGTAATAGATGGGTGAAACTAATCATAAATGAAAATAGATAGATACATAGATAGATAAGAAGAGAATGTAATAGATGGGTGAACTATCAGTAAATAAGAAAATAGATAGGTAGATAGATAGATAGATAAGAAGAGAATGTAATAGATGGGTGAACTATCAGTAAATAAGAAAATAAAAGATAGGTAGATAGATAGATAGATAAGAAGAGAATGTAATAGATGGGTGAACTATCAGTAAATAAGAAAATAGATAGATAGATAGATAAGAATAAGAAGAAGAATGTAATAGATGGGTGAACTATCAGTAAATAAGAAAATAGATAGATAGATAGATAAGAAGATGAATGATGGGGAACTATCAAGTAAAATAAGAAAATAGATAGATAGATAGATAAGAAGAGAATGTAATAGATGGGTGAACTATCAGTAAATAAGAAAATAGATAGATAGATAGAAGAGAATGAATAGATGGGTGAACTATCAGTAAATAAGAAAATAGATAGATAGATAGATAAGAAGAGAATGGGTAATAGAATGGGTGAACTATCAGTAAATAAGAAAATAGATAGATAGATACATAGATAGATAAGAAGAGAATGTAATAGATGGGTGAACTATCAGTAAATAAGAAAATAGATAGATAGATACATAGATAGATAAGAAGAGAATGTAATACATGGGTGAACTATCAGTAAGTAAGAAGATAGATAGATAGATAGATAGATAGATAAGAAGAGAATGTAATAGATGGGTGAACTATCAGTAAGTAAGAAGATAGATAGATAGATAGATAGATAGATAGATAGATAGATAAGAAGGAATGTAATAGATGGGTGAACTATCAGTAAGTAAGAAGATAGATAGATAGATAGATAGATAGATAGATAGATAAGAAGAGAATGTAATAGATGGGTGAACTATCAGTAAATAAGAAAATAGATAGATAGATAGATAAGAAGAGAATGTAATAGATGGGTGAACTATCAGTAAGTAAGAAGATAGATAGATAGATAGATAAGAAGAGAATGTAATAGATGGGTGAACTATCAGTAAATAAGAAAATAGATAGATAGATAGATAGATAGATAAGAATAAGAAGAATATAATAGATGGGTGAACTATCAGTAAATAAGAAAATAGATAGATATATAGATAGATAGATAAGAAGAGAATGTAATAGATGGGTGAACTATCAGTAAATAAGAAAATAGATAGATAGATAGATAGATAGATAGATAGATAGATAAGAAGATATAATAGATGGGTGAACTATCAGTAAATAAGAAAATAGATAGATATATAGATAGATAGATAAGAAGAGAATGTAATAGATGGGTGAACTATCAGTAAATAAGAAAATAGATAGGTAGATAGATAGATAGATAAGAAGAGAATGTAATAGATGGGTGAACTCTCAGTAAATAAGAAGATAGATAGATAGATAGATAGATAGATAGATAAGAAGAGAATGTAATAGATGGGTGAACTATCAGTAAATAAGAAAATAGATAGATAGATAGATAGATAAGAAGAGAATGTAATAGATGGGTGAACTATCAGTAAATAAGAAAATAGATAGATAGATAGATAGATAAGAAGAGAATGTAATAGATGGGTGAACTATCAGTAAATAAGAAAATAGATAGATAGATAGATAGATAAGAAGAGAATGTAATAGATGGGTGAACTATCAGTAAATAAGAAAATAGATAGATAGATACATAGATAGATAAGAAGAGAATGTAATAGATGGGTGAACTATCAGTAAATAAGAAAATAGATAGATAGATAGATAAGAAGAGAATGTAATAGATGGGTGAACTATCAGTAAATAAGAAAATAGATAGATAGATAGATAGATAGATAGATAAGAAGAGAATGTAATAGATGGGTGAACTATCAGTAAATAAGAAAATAGATAGATACATAGATAGATAAGAAGAGAATGTAATAGATGGGTGAACTATCAGTAAATAAGAAAATAGATAGATAGATAGATAGATAGATAGATAGATAGATAGATAGATAGATAGATAGATAGATAGATTGCCTTCGTATTGATAAGAAGGAAGTTTACCTCAGACAGTTTTTTTCCCAGAAACCGCTTCATTGTGGAACAGACTCACGAGAGGATGCTTCCTCAATCACCACGATCTTAACTCTTTCAAATCGAGTTTTGTGTTAAATACCCTACATATCCTCATAAACTTCATTTATTTTCTCCGCTTACAAAGGCGACAGTCTGTTTATTGCTAAACCTAATCGTTCATGCGTTTACCATGATACAGACTGTCAGCCTTTGGATCTTGACTGCAATGTCCACTTTTATATTTACAAACGCTCTATCTTTGATATTGAGCACTTTAACTCATAAATGTACTATACCTTAAAACATTATATATATATATATATATATATAATGTAAATCTGGCGTGTACGCATCGCTCATTCAATAAAATGAATTAGAGCACTCTCGCTATTGGGCGTGTATAATGATAATATATGCGCTAAAAAGTCTGCATTCTTCCACCAAACGCCCATAGCCCAGAAGTAGATTCGCCAACTGACGCCAATTCGGTCGGGTTTCAATCCTGGGTTAAAAAGCAATCGCAGTCTAACCGTACTGATGACCTGTGATACAGCGAAACAGATCTGTCTGCGGATAATAATAAAATGTAAATATATATATATATTTACATTTTTCGGATTATTGTCCTCATCTTTACTGCCATGTTTACGACGTTTCGGCCGTTGTACGCCCCGACCTTCTTCAAGTGCTAGGAATTTCGAACCAACCCCTTTATTACGATTACTAGAGTATATCATTCTCATTCTATGTGCAATGCCACTTCTGGTAGTCATGTAGTTATCTATTTTTACTTTATTCTCTAAAGTATTTGTTCGCCACTGTTGTAGCCTGATATTGAACTCACAACTTTTTGGGTCAAGTCACCGGAACTAATCAAAGTTTATATCCACTGGGCCATGTGTCCACTATATATACATAGTTTTAGGTTGTAATGATGCTTAGTGCCAAAACTGTTGTTTTTTAAGTAGTTTACTGATAAAAAGACAGTTTTGGCAAGCGGGTTCTTTTTTTCATAAAGTGCTCGAGATACAGATAGAAATAGAATGTTAACAGAATTAATGTGGAAATGTTTGTCACTTAGTTGAGCAGAGTTTAAACAAAATCCATGAAGAGTAGAGACATCACAATAATGCCTTCACGAAATTTCGAAGTCGACATAACTCTGCTCAGCTAAATGAAACGCTGCTCTAAGTTAATTATACATATATATATATATATATATATATATATATATATATATATATATATATATATAATTAGATTGTTATAGCTAGCATAGTATAGACAGATAGATATGAACAGAATATGATAAATAGATAGACAGATATCAACACAATGTGATAGATATAAACAAAATATGATAGATAGATATGTATAATTCGTGTTCATGTACTACTTTATATATATATATATATATATATATATATATATATATATATATATATATATATGTGTGTGTGTGTGTGTGTATTTTGTAAACGAGTTATTACGTGACCTATGTTTCTACCATGTGGTGTCTTCAGGTGATTTGCAATAACACGTTTTGAACACTCATATAACGGTTTTTTTTTTCTTGAATTGCAATTTTCAAAATTAGAAAAAGTTATAACGTTTTCATCCATGGTTGTATGACCCTAATAGGTATTTTATGCTATGATTACACTTAGTCATAATTTTTGTTCATTTCTTTTTGGAAATAACATAATTGCTAACTTTTCTTTCTGGCACAGTCTACATATTTTGCCACCGTTGTAAGGCTTAGCTATTTTCACTATACTCCACATTATGTTTTTTTTTCATATGATGTTTAATAAAAATGTAACTTATTTCCATTAATTTAAATTGTAGTAATGACTTTACCTTTCTTGTTAGTATCACAAGGTTTCGACTATTGTGCTCTCCAGCCTTCTTCAGTTAAAGTTCAAACAGAACTCTTTATTTAATCTAGGGGGGTAGATTCTTCCCATCCCACTATTCATGTCTATGGATATTATGTCTTGTGTTTTATTTTTTTACTTTTTCTTTCTTTTGTTTGTGCATTTTTGTACTGCCCAATTAATGTTCGCCTTGTTTCCTTTGAGGCTGAAACATAACTAGCAATAATTGAGCTGTACTAAAGAAAAAAGGAAAATGAATATCGGTTAACACAGACAGCGAAATAAGAACAACAAACTTCCGTAGATTAAATAAAGTGTTCATTTCGAAATTCACTGAAAATTGCCAGGTTAGAACACTAAACAAGGCCGGAGACTACAACAACCGAAATGTCGTAGTAAGAATAACAAGAAAGGAGAGGACATGAGTTCCTTTGTAAATAATGTAAATAATGATAAATCCCCATCCCATAATTTCAACAGAAGGGTAACGTACTCCTCTTTTTACACATGAGTTTTTTAAAATTACATCACACCCGTGAGTATTGAAATATTAGCACATAAATGACTATTCAAACTATAAGTAAATGCCAATGCCGTTATCAACTTCATATTATCGCAAACTGAGGGTACCCAGTAAAAAAGCTGTCATTTATTGTCACTTTTTTTTTATCTCTCAGCAATAATTGACCTTGAATAACCTGGAATAAATTTCTTGAATATTCATAACTTTGAATAATCATTCGACTCTCGCGTAATTACTTAACTCTGATTGATTCTTTTAAGATTGATTTCTTACTTGATCTTGTGACGCGTCGCGTAAAGGTTATTTGCAGACAACTTTCGTCTTTAGTTCTACACTTTGGCTGAACAACTCACTGATTTTGATCATCAAGTTATCGTACTTTTCCAAGAACATCCGATGGAGCAATTGACAAAATGTGCTGAAATTTTTTCTGAATCTCAGTCACATCAGTCGTCACCAGTTTTCAACTCTAGTGTCACGTCTTTCTGAATTTACTGTTTTTTTTTTAATACTAGACACCCTGTATAAATAAAGTAGAACAAAGAATATGCACCTAGTAAATTATGTGCATCGATAGAGTTTAAAATTGCAACGTCTTTGGGATATTCGCCCTCTACGTGTAAAACCCTGCTTGAGGAATAAGTTGAGGAGTGTCCTGGTTTTCTAAATTTTTTATAAATCAACCCTCATTTCTTGGCCTTCTTGTCATAGCAAATTAAATACCGAGTTGATTCTACAGATAATTTTTTCATCATAATTAAATCCATCATCATATTTAATTTATCTAAATGTTTCGATGTCACATTTTACAAGCAACCGAAACTCAACAAGACCTCTAGGTATTCTTTTGTTTGATACATTTTCTCAGGCAAATTAGTTATAGTTTTATTGAATTAGTTTGCATTTATTCAAGGTGTCTAGAAATCCCCGTATTTAGTGATTACTTCAATCTCTTCTTCTTCTTCTTCTTCTTCTTCTTCTTCTTCTTCTTCTTCTTCTTCTTCAATCTATTCACATAAACATTTCTACCCCCGTTCCCTCCGATATGTCTTGTGAGTGCTAAATTTTTCAAGCGCTCTTTCCTCATTATTTACCCTATTTACACGAGGACTATTGTCCTCATTTTTGTTTTTGTTACCTCAACTTTTCGGTTACCATCAGATATATCCTGACCCGGGAATTCCGAACTGAACTCTTTATTTAATCAACGGGAGTAGACTGTTCTCGTTCCATTGCCTATGTTTGGGGATATCTGTCTAGTTTTTATTTTTAGTATTGCTCAGTTATTACTCATCCTGTTTCCATTGAGCAAGTAAAAAATAACCGGCACAGGGACTAAACTCACAATTACTATGTCAAAGAAAACACAAACTAACTTTATAGTAATTACTAGCAGTATAGCTCGGCGTTGCTCGGGTGTAATGAAAGCTTTAAGACTAATCCATGGTCCTGGAGCTCAGACTCTTTGGACGTTGGCACGAAAGACTAAAAAGCAATAATTGTTTCCAGTTAAAGCGAAACCGTAGACTGAAAGAAAAATGAATGGATAAAAGTCAAATTTTGATTTCCTGGTATCGATATCAAATTTTCTGCACTACTGTAAGAACTGCAACCTTGAAACATCTGAATATCGTTTCTTATGTCTTTGTCTATGAGTGTTTCAAATTTGATTAAAAACGGACCACCCCTTCTATAACCTGAATTTTTCGATTATCGATTTTCGATATTTATCGGGGGTACCTCGACACAAAACCTAGCTAAGAACACTCGCAGATGCTTATAGTACAAATGTGTAAATTTTCAAAAAAATCGGTTCAGCCGTTTCAGAGTTTATAGGTAACGGACACACACACACACACACACACACACACACACACACACACACACACACACACACACACACAGACAAAGTTCCTTTTATAAATAAGTTTAGATGAGTTCAATCCCTAGGCCGGGCAATGTGTAATTAGACCAAGTGGCAGGCAATAACTAAGCAGTGCAAAAAATATATTTTTATATCTATAAACGATCTTCTAGCCTGATTAAAGCGACCTGATTGAACTTCCAGAAAGAAGGATCGAAAGTTGTGGAGAGCCATGATCACCTATGTCCTGAAGTGACACAGCACATAGAAGATTTATTATTATTTTTAGTAGTAGTATTATTGTTGTTGCTCCTTGCTTTCTTGATTTGTTACGATATTTTGCCAAGTCTTTCATCTGAAACCTTGCATATAGTGAAATCCCTGAATATAGCTTCTTCAGCTTCTAGCATAAATGGCGGTTTTTGTTTTTGTTAATGACATTCTACTGCATGAACTCTTAGCAGGCTCTCTCCTTTTACACCACGCAACCCCGGTTCTGCCATCCACCTGATCAGGCCAGTCAAGTAGGTTACTCGCTGTTTTCCCCTATCTCTCCTTCCTTCTATCTAGCCTGTTAGTATCAGGTTCTCCAAGCCCTCCTTCCTCATAGCATGTCACAGGAACTTTAGCCGTATCTTCCTGATGCTCAGTACTAATTTCCTTTTCGTTTCCATCCTTTCCAAAACCTCATCATTGCTAACATACTCAATCCATAATATCCGCAACATCCTTCTGTAGAACCACACTTCAGTTGCTTCAAGTTTTTCCTTCATCTTTGATGATATTGTACAACATTCACTGCTACATTGAAGAACTGACATCACATAGCAATTCAGTACTCTCTTCTTTGTTTCTAGTGAAATTTTCCTGTCTCTTAATACTCTACTCAGCTTCTGGAATACTTTATCTATATGTGAATGTATTATTATTATTCATTATCATTTCCTTTTATTTCTGTTGTATATTTATTTCCTTCCGAGTCCCAACCATAGATTTAAGGTCGGTAATAGCATCGTGACATTTTCCACTGAACATTTGTGAGAGAAATTAAAAGCAAAAATAAAACAACTTAATAACACACATATTTCATTACATGAAAAAATGCGCGCATAAAAAGTAATATTGTTAAGATTATATCGAACATGGAAAAGAACACGACAAGTTATTAAACCTGGAAAAGTAAGGGACAAGATATTCCTGCGAAGTAAAAAAATATACGCAATTTATTAAAAAAAAACAAGACAAAGTTTAATTATTTATAATTAATTCTGTTAATCAATTCTGATAAAATGGTAAATGATAAGCAAAGTTTGATTGACAAAAATGATAAAAGATATCATCAGAATTTAAATTTTGAAAACCGCATGCAAAAATATTAAATAGAAAAAGTTATAAAAAATAACATTTGGGTTACTAATTCACTTATATACCTATGTAGTTAGTCTCCCTTTTCGGACATCACATATTTTGATGTAACATTTTCTTTTTACTGAACTAAAATTCAATTTTTTTCACAATGTAGCTCAGGAGGTGTTCTATCTAACTTTGTAAACTGTTTGAAATTTAGTTGAGAACTGAATTAATGATGAAGCTTAAAATTTGCCTAGATTCACTCAGTGTCGGAATTAATAATATATTCAACCACGATAAAGGCCTTAATAGTGTGAACAATGCTTGAGAGAACAATTTTTTTTGTATTTCTTTAAGGTATGGCCTACCAGAGGTCCCTTCACTTGGTTTATCAGAAGCTTTTTTCCAATTTTTCCACAATTTTTTCCAATTTTTTGGAATTATTGATTTTTTCATGCACCACGTTTCTTGAGATTTCCACTGTTATTATTTTCTTTTGAAGACCTCCAAAGAAAATGACAGTCTGCAGGAACTATCTTGTCATTAAGAAAGCACATTCTGTTTTGTGGGCTTTCATCAGTATGTCCGGCCGCGTAGACTTAATTATGTATGTGTGTATTATAAAGTTCCATAAAATTGTTACAGATTTTTGTTGTTATTATTATTATGTCATTTTTCATCATATTTCGATTTCTGCTTTGGTCTCACTACCAACCAAGTCTGCGGGGAGACCTAAGGCAGGTAGTGGCGTGTTGTTATGGCTCCATTTCATGTTTTTCTATCTTCCCTATCATCCCCAGCATTACATAGATAAAGTTTTCCTTAGTGTGTGGGCTGTACTTAATAAGACAATTTTTTGTATATCTCTTAAGCTGGGGTTTCCAGGGATTCTGTCAATGTGTTGTTTTGTTCCATTTTTTATCATTCCAAGTGCACCTACTATCACTGGCACAACTCTTGTTTTCAATTTCCACATTTTTTCTATTTCAATTTCCAGGTCTTTATATTTTGACAGTTTTTCAAATTCCTTGATTGCTATGTTACAATCCGCTGGACAAGCCATATCAATTAATAGGCAAGTTTTCTCCTTCTGGTTTTTAACAATAATGTCTGGCCTGTTTGCTTCAATTTTTCTGTTTGTGTAGATGGTGTAATCCCATAGAATGGTTACATCTTCTATTTCTGTAACCGGTGCTGGGTGATGTTCATACCAGTGTTTGTTTACAGCTTTTTCATAATGTTTGCACATTGCCCAATGTAAATATTGCCCAACTCTATCGTGGCGATTTTTATATTCATTTGGGGCAAGCACAGAACAGCCTGAGATTAGGTGGTCTATTGTTTCTTGGTGTTTATCACAAAACCTGCATTTTGGATCCATATTATTATGCATAATATTTGCCTGGAAGTTTCTAGTGAAAAGACTTTGGTCTTGTGCTGCAAGAATAAAGCCTTCAGTTTCAGACTTTAATCCAGATGCACGTAACCATCGATGAGTATTAACTTTATCAACATTGGATTTATTGGCACGTTCTGGATATTGGCCATGCAGAGGTTTGTCTTGCCAGCGCTGTTTCATCTGTTCAAGTGCCAGTGCTGTTTCATCTGTTCAAGTGCCAGCGCTGTTTCATCTGTTCAAGTGCCAGCGCTGTTTCATCTGTTCAAGTGCCAGCGCTGTTTCATCTGTTCAAGTGCCAGCGCTGTTTCATCTGTTCAAGTTATTATTATTAATTATTATTATTATTATTATTATTATTATTATTATTATGTTGTCATTTTTCTTCATATTTCGATTTCTGCTATGGTCGCACTACCAACCATGTCTGCGGGAAGACCTAAGGCAGGTCGTGGCGTGTTGTTATGACTCAATTTCATGTTTTTTCTATGTCCCCTATCATCCCTAGCGTTACATAGACAAAGTTCTCCTTAATGTGTTGGCTGTACTTAACAAGATAATCTTTTGTATATCTCTTAAGCTGGGGTTTCCAGGGATTCTTTCAATGTGTTGTTTTGTTCCATTTTTTATCATTCCAAGTGCACATACTATCAATGGTACAACTCTTGTTTTCAATTTCCACATTTTTTCTATTTCAATTTCTAGGTTTTTATATTTTGACAGTTTTTCGAATTCCTTGGTTCCTATGTTACAATCCGCTGGACAAGCCATATCAATTAATAGGCAAGTTTTTTCTTTCTGGTTTTTAACAGTAATGTCCGGCCTATTTGCTTCAATTTTTTCTCTGTGTAGATGGTGTCATCTCATAGAATGTGACATCTTCTATTTCTGTAACCGGTGCTGGGTGATGTTCATGCCATATTTTCCATAGTGTTTGCACATTGTTCAATGTAAATATTGCCCCACTCTATCGTGACGATTTTTATATTAATTTGGGGCAAGTACAAAACATCCTGATATTAGATGGTCTATTGTTTCTTGGTATTTATCACAGAACCTGCATTTTGGAACCACATTATTATGTATAATATTTACCTGGAAGTTCCTGTAAACAGACTTTTGCCTTGCGCTGCAAGAATAAGAATAAAGCCTTCAGTCTCAGACTTTAATCCAGATGCACGTAACCATCGATGAGTATTAACTTTATCAACATTGGATTTATTGGCACGTTCTGGATATGCAGAGGTTTGTCCTGCCAGCGTTGTTTCATCTATTCAAGAGCTATATCCTTGGCTTTCATTTTCATATTTTTGCCGCAATAGTTGGTTCTTGGCTTCTGTTTTGCTTTTCTACAGAATCTACTAAATGTAAATCTTGTTTGAATTTACTGCCTTCTTTTATTATTGAATATTTTTTCTTTCTGTTTTCATGTTGTTTCACAAATTGTATCATCCAGTCCTTTGTTGTTTCTATGTATGTTAGTAAGCCAATAGTTGTTGTCTTGTATGACAATTCTAGCTGAATAAGACCTCTTCCACCTTCTTTACGGGGTATGTATAGACGGTCTACATCAGCCTTTGGATGATGCATCTAATGCTTAGAAAGAAGCTTTCTTGTTTTAAAATCCATTCGCCTCATGTCGTTTAGAGTCCAATTTAAGATGTTGAAACTATATTGGACAACTGGGATTGCAAGGCTATTAATGGCCATAATTCTGTTTTGAGAATTCAACTCAGTTTTTAATAATAGTCGTAGCCTTCTCTATAACTCTTTATGCACTATTTCTTTCATTTTTTTATGGTGAATTTTTTCACTCTCATTTACACCTAGGTATTTATAAGCTTCTTCTGGCTCTAAATCTTTTATTGTTACAGCATGTTCTAAGCTAATTGAGGATATTTGTTGTAGCGATCCACGCAAAACTGTAGCTTTAGCACATTTATTCAAATTGAATTTCATTCTAATGTCTTTGCTGAAGCATTTTACAGTTTGCAGAAAACCTTCCAGCTCATTATCATTCTTAGCAAACAACTTAAATCATCCATGTAAAATATATGGCTTATTTTCTTTTGGGCTATTTCATAAGTACATTCTGTCTTGTTAAGTTGTCTGGTTAGTGCTATTAATGATATGCAGAATAGTAAGGGAGACAAAGAGTCACCTTGAAATATACCTCTTTTGATGTTTATTGCACCAGACTTATAGTTTCCATTTATATGATTGAGGTAAAAGGTTGTTTTCCATATCGACATACATTGTTTGATGAAATTGATGATGACGGGTGATATCTTGTATGCATTTAAAGTCTTTAAGGTCCAGGAATGTGGTACACTATCGAATGCCTTACGATAATATATCCAGGCAGTACTAAGACTTTTCTTTGCATTGTAGCAGTTTTCCAGGATCATTCTGTTAATAAGTAATTGGTCTTTACATCCGTAACAGCCACGTTTGCACCCTTTTTGTTCAAGCGGTAGTGTGTTATTATTATTATCATTATTATTATTATTATTAACATTTAAGAGAAGATCGCGATTTAAGATAAGAAAAGTCACAGTGTTTGACAATGTTTAACAATATTTCGACGGTATGGCTGTCTTCTTCAAGTTATGTTTTAAAGTATTTTTTCAGTATGAAAATACATAAATTTACAAAAAAAGTATTTGTATAAACGTTGCTTGTCTTGTAATGAAAAACGAAAAACAAAAAAAAACACGGCTGTAGTGGTAATCAACGCGTCAAAATGAATGAAACGGCGTGATGACATGCAACCGAAACGTGTTCATGATGGTGATCTTGTTCATCTTGGATTTTTTCGTTTGTTGATTAGTTATTGAAAAGAACTGATAAAAAATCAAATTATTTTTTCTTTTCTTAAATTGCGCTCTAAACTGTTGAAAAATATTGGAAGAGATGCGTTTATTATTATTATTATTATTATTATTATTATTATTATTATTGTTGTTGTTGTTTAGTGCATTCGTTTACCAGGTCATTACCCGAGATCTAGTAAGGTAGGATAAAAATATCAGCATAATTTTGGCACAAGTTCTGGTGTTAAGTGCTGCTTAATATGTACTTAATATCGAGGAAAAAGTATATGTACATACAAGCAATGCGGACACAGAAATCAACATTTTATGGTAACTGACTCTTTCAAGCTTTATACATATTAATGCCAGTCACCATCTAGTGTTAATTTCTATGTCTACAATGGTAATGGTAAAATCAAAGAAAAAAATTTAAAAATGGCATGAAGAATTATAAAATCTAATAAAAATTGTTTCATTTTTATTTTGTTGAACTTAATAAAATTTGTTTATACATATATATATATATATATATATATATATATATATATATATATATATATATATATATTATATATATATTATTATATATATATATATTGTTACATTGGAACATGTGCAAAATACAGGCTACTACAATAGTGTACATTTTGTTTCGACATTGAAAAAAAATTATCTCATCAGGTAGCATGGGCGGAGGAAGGAGGACTTTAGCGTGTTATATATATGTAAACACACGCCAGTAGCCGAGAGTGTTCAAATTCATTACTGAATGAACGATGCGCAAATTCTTGTGTAGCTACTGTTTTTATAAAGTCTACCATTACGCCATAGTGCTCAATCGGGGAGTGAGAACGTAAATAGTCATCCGCGGACAGATCTCTTTTGCTAAAATCTATCACAGGACGAAATGAGTAGGCGCAAAAATATCATTTGTATGTCTGCCGAGCGCCCATAGCTCAGCGGTAGAATCGCCGCATGACACTAATTCGGTCGGGTTTCAACCCTGGATAAAACAATTGGATGTCTAACCGTGATGATGAGCTGCGAAACACTCCTTTTATTTAATAATATATTTATTTTACTTTCCTATGTCAAACACGATATTTATATTTTATTTTAATCTATTTCCCATGTACAAATCTTATAGATTGATACAATATTTATGTACAATTCTGATAGATTTGTACACAAATATTTTTTTTAATTTCTAAGGCTTTATGGAGCTGGGTTGCCATGGCAACGACTTTTTCCTTTGTCATTTGCTTGAAAAGATTCGTGTAAAAGGAGTAAAAAGTTAACAGGGACTTAAAAATCTTTGCATGTAGTCCACCTAACACATTTCATATCAATCATTTTCATAGATAAGTTTACCTGTCACTTCACACTCCAATCATTTGGAGTAGAAGTGGCGATTACATTTAAATATTTCAGCGGTAAAAGTGTGGAACCTAGATGCCAGTCTAGTAGCACGCTTGATTTCATGTGTTCGGAGCAACAGGAGGGAGGGAGGTAGACAGACAGAGAAACAATCATGTAGTCGCTATCCGTCAAAAGCAGGATATCAAACAGCCATTTTTAATATCAAGCGATAATTATTCATTAATTGTTACACTTTCTTAAATTGTTATACTTAATTAATTCCATATACATACATGTAAACACCCCTGAGAAAATGCGTAAAAGAACGCGTGAATAGACAAGCGAGCGTGTTGAGTAAATCACCCAGCAGAATTGTGCTTAACTCAACAACGTAACCGGGGTATATATATGTACAAGACACACAGAATGCAACAACGCCAGCACTAGCGCCACCTGCTGTCAATTGACACACTTTTCACACCGTTTGAGGGCATCTGTGATATATTTAGAATCACTACTGCACAGCCAGTCACGTGTTTTGCGAGACGAGCATCGAAGCAGAGGCTGCCATCTCCATCATTCGGCACCATCGCCATTGGGAGTTTTACTTCCAGAAATCTAGTGCTGAAACCGATATCCCTGTAAACAGACATTATTTGACTGTACCGGTTTGTTTGAAGAATGGACTGCTTCGCAGACGTTCACACAAAAGGAGTAATGCACACTGAAAAGATTCACCTTTCTTGGGAAGTTAACTTTTTTTTAAATAATTTTATAGTCAATTTCAGAAATTTGATTACAGTTGGGATCAGCTAAAATGCTTTTCTAGCACAAATACCTGACGGCCACGTAAACAGATCCATTTAGTAATTGAATTGGTGGAAATGTGCTATGTTAGATAAGCGAATAGGGTAGGTGCGAATTTGGCAATAACTCAACAGAGAAAGAAGAAACAGTTGAGTCTTCAGCAGGCGTGTTCAACAAATCTTCTTTATGTTTCTTCAGGGCGTAGGCGATCATAGACTTCCACTTACCTCTATCCCTTGTTGCTTCCAACACTTGTCCTGTAGGTATCCTTCCCACACCTCGCTCTGCCATCCACTTGCTCAAGTCCATCAAGTATGTCTCGCGCTGCCTTTTCCTGTCTCTTCTTCCCTCTATCTCTCCTCTGAGTATCAGATTCTCCAAACCCCCTTTCCTCATTATTTTTTCCAGAAAATTTAGCTGTCTCTTCCTAATGTTATTTATAAGTTTTCTTTTTGTTTGCATCCTCTCCATCACCTTGTCGTTGCTCATAGGCTCGGTCCATTGTACCTGCAGCATTCTTCTGTAGAACAAAGTTTCTACGACTTTGAGTCTGTCCTTCATCCTTGAAGAGTTCGTTAAGCATTCTCTGCCATACAATAGGACAGATATCTCATAACAGTCTAGTACTCTTTTCTTTTCCTAAAATGCTTCAAAGAAATCGGACGAAACCCTATCAAAATATTTTTTTGCGCATACAAGCAAAAAGAATAGCGTGCGCCAAAATCCCAGTAATTACAAAACATTCGAATACCAATTTTCATGGCAAATATCTTCGAGCAGATAAATTTCAATTAAATCTCGATTTCTAAATATGGTGAAGTTTCGGTCCACATTTCAAAATGACCATTTTTCTCTTCTTTGTTTTTTCAGGATTCGACATTGGCGGCCACAATCTCACCAATATCAGGTACGCAGATGACACAGTGTTGATAGCAGACATGGAAAGAAAAATGCAGGACCTTCTACAGAAGTTAGCCAAAGAAAATGAAAAGAAAGGACTGAGCATAAATCTGAAGAAAACTGAATGAATGGTCATCAGCAAAAAGAAGAGACCAATATGCCAACTACAAGTCGGAGAATCTAAAATAAATCAAGTAAAATAATTCAGATACCTGGCAAGTGTTTTGACAGAGGATAGAAAGTGCGACATGGAGATCCAAAGACGAATTGGCATAGCCAAAGACGCATTTCAGAAAGACAGGAAAATCTCATTAGAAACAAAGAAGAGTTTTGGATTACTATGTGATGTCTATTCTTCTGTATGGAAGTGAATACTGGATGATCTCGTCAAAGATGAAGGAGAGGCTTGAGGCAGCAGAAATGTGGTTTTACAGAAGGATGTTGAGGATACCATGCAACGATGAGGTGTTGGAAAAGATGTAAAAGAGAAGAAAACTGATACTAAATATCAGGAAGAGACAAATGAGGTTCCTTGGACACGTAATGAAAAAGAAGGGCCTGGAGAACTTGATACTCACAGGTCGGATAAATGGAAGGGGAGACAGGGGAAAGCAGCGCGAAACGTAATTGTTAGGTCTGAGTAAATTTTTGACGGAGCATGGCTTATAAGAAATACCAAGAGAAAAATTATTGAGAGCAACAAGAGACAGAGCCAAGTGGAAGTCCATGATCGCCTACGTCTTGAAGGGACACGGCACATAAAGAGAAAGAAGTGTGCTAAAATAGGTATTTAAGATTCAATTATTTTCACGAGACTTTTCGGGAAAACATAAGCCTAATAAACGAATCATTCTCTTTTCTTTAGGTTCCTTTATTTGGGACTTAACATGTTATATATCTCACTATCGAATTTGATGCTAGAAAGCTCTTTTTTCTAGGTAGAACAATGGATAGCGGCCCGGGTTGCGGAATCGGAAAGCCGTCTTCGAATTCCAGTTGAGCTTATTAGATTCACCTACCTGCAAATACTCTTGAGAAAGGTTTGAATCCATATCTTCTATCCCCAGCTATGGATAAATAGCAGGAGGGACTGTGTTAACTTGGGTAACAACAGGTCTAGAAGAAAACCAACTCTGAATTCAAAACCTGAGAAAAATAGTAGACCAGATTGGTTTCCAACCAAGTCTATAGATTTGGCTAAAAACTAGTCTAGAAGGAAAATTCTTCAAACCAAACTGTAGAGGGTTAGGCTTCTTCAATTTAGTTTACCCAGGGAAGTCCACTTCAACTGCGAGTGTAGTATATGTGATGCCTCTACAACTCTACTGGGATACGGACATGTATATTTTGTATAATGTGATATGATGATAGTGGCTTTGCCTTGTAGATTGCAGCATTCGTATTCCAGTGCTACCCTGTTCGAACCCTCTGATTTTCAGCACGCTCTGCTCCTTCATCCTTCTTTCCGCTTCCTTGGGTGGTGTCTGGAGCTTCTTTGTTTCTGTTTAGTTTTGGTCAAGTCATCAGGGGTATAACCACACGTTTCTTCAGTTGCAGACTGGCGAGGCTATTTAATCCATAGTTAGTGTGAATGACTGTTCTTACTCACTTTAACAGCTGTCAATTTTATTTCTTATTTTGTTTTCTTATTTTGTTTTTTGTTTTGTTTTTGTTTTGTTTTGTTTTGTTTCATTGTTTTGTTTTGTTTTGTTTTTTTTTACTGCTGGAGTTCCATTAACCTTCCACACCAGATCAGTGGCTGGTAAGAGAGCCGGTTTTGTCATCCATCCCTCGAACCTGAAGCAGGTTATACCAATATAAAGATATATGTATTCATAAAAAGTACCAGTAGCATACATAAGAATATATATTACATGTTACTAGTAGCAGGCAAAACTTAGTGGGTATATATATATATATATGTGTGTATATATATATATATATATATATATATATATATATATATAGTAACGTAAATTAATAAATATACATATCATAACGCTTGAAAACCCCGAGTCTTGCCATAGACGTAGGATAATATATATATATATATATATATATATATATATATATATATATATATATATATGTATGTATACGGATATGTATACATGTATGCGTGAGTCCACTCCTCATAGATTTACGAGTGTGTGAACACAATAAATGTATGTGAATATAAAGAGGTAAATGTAGGTATGAAGAACACATTTATGAGCATATATACGTATGGATGTGAGGATATATGGGCGTTTATATATATATATATATATATATACGCGCGTCCTTATGAAATGTATATGTGGGAGTATACGAACGCAAGTAACTGCATGAAGACAGAAATAAAAGGGGAGGTCGGTAAGTGTTATGTTTTTAACATGACAAAATAAAACAGTAATGGAAAAATGACGCACTTGACGAGTATTGGAAATAACTAGGGAATTTATTATTGTGAAAACATGAGCACCGCGAATAGTTGTGGATGTTGAACACAGAGGTGTTTATAGAGATCGTGGTAAAATTCTGCCTGCCATATTTGCTAGCCTCTACCGGAAGTTCCCTCTCCTTGTCTCCCAGCATGCACCTATTAGCTGAGGAACGGACTCCCTTGAATGGTCCAGGTGAGGTAAATTTGACCATTTTTATGGTGATCCTAATACCTCCCTTTTTTCTTTTTTCTTTTTTTTTAAGAAGACAATTAGCTGTAACGAGCACGCTTGGGGTTAATTTGTAGGTGCTTCTCTTTAATTATATTCCGCTTTGTCCTGTTCTTTCTAGGTTCTGCAATGCTCTCGTTTATATTTGTCTGTTCGACAGGTGGTATAGCCGGTAGTTCAAATGCGTCCACTAGTAAGTCCAGTGGAATGTTCAACGTGTTGTTTGTTTTAGTGTTGTTGGTGTACCTAGGACGCAATTGGTTTTTGTGCCGCGCCCAGAGTTGATCTCCAACTTGGACACTATAAACAAATCGTCCTTTTTTCTTGTGAATGGCACCTGGTGTCCTTTTTGGTTGCCCAGGCCTGTAACTCCTCACAAACACTGGTGTACCTACTGATAGTGGTCGATCTGAACTCTGGCACATACTCTGTTTTTGTTGTTCCTTTGAGCGTAACGCACCCAGAGTGGCACGGAGCTTTCGCCCCATAAGTGCCTCTGCTGGTGTCATCTGATCCTTTACTGCACTATTGGGTGTTGTCCGATAGCAAAGAAGGAATGTTTGTAATATTTCCTCTGTTGTCCCCTGTCCCTTTGCTTTAAGCAGAGCACGGTTGAATGTGTCTACAAACCGTTCGGCTTGGCCATTGGATTGTGGGTGATAGGGAGGTGCTTGAACATGCGTGATGCAATTTGATTTGCAGAAGTGCCGAAACAACTCTGATGTAAACTATGTTCCATTGTCGGACACAAGTGTTTCTGGTAGGCCATATTGGCTGAAGAACCGTTTAAGGATACTTATAGTTGAGAGGATGTCCGTATTTTTCATCGGAAAAATGTCTGGCCATTTGGAATGGGCATCCACAACTACCAAAAGCATCAGTCCATTTATGGGACCAGTAATATCTGCATGAACCCTGGACCATGGTTGCTCTGGATATGTCCAGTGTGAGTCCATGATTCGTGGTGGGTTTTTCTGTGCTTCCATGCAAGGGACACAACTCTTGATCATCTGTTCGATGTCAGAATCAATGTTGAGCCAGTATAACATGCTGCGGGCTATGGCTTTCATCCGATTGATGCCAGCATGTCCTGAGTGTAATTGTTTAAGAACAGCTCTCCTGAGTTTTGTAGGGATCACAACCCGGTCTGCAAACATAAGATATTCATCAATGATGGCCAGAGAGTTTCTTCGCCGCTGAAACTGTTGCAGCTCTCCAGTGAGGTCAGATGTCTATGAGCGTCTGAGAAATCGGATAACTTTTTGAAGCATTTGATCTTGATGAGTCGCTTGCTTAACTTCAAATCTCGTTACAGGAATTCTTCTGACACAATCGGTAAGTGTGAGTTGGAAATCAACCTCAATGATGATGGTCACTATGACGGTGTCATCATCTGGGGCAGAATGTGATCTGATAAGGCGTGACAATGCATCAGCCAGACCAAATTCTGTTGTTCGGCGGTATTTTATTTCAAAATCGTACCTCACTAAGGTGATTGCCCAACGTTGTAATTGACTGGTTGAATTAACGGGAATCCCTTTTTCTAGAGCCAAAGACGGAGAGCAGTAGCTTGTGATCTGTTAGGAATGTAAAATGGCACCCAAATATCATCTTGTGAAACTTTTTCACTGCAAAAATCAGAGTCAGTGCTTCCTTCTCTATTTGGCTGTAGTTGCGTTCTGCGAGTGTCAAGGATCTTGCTGCATGCATGATCGCCTTTTCTGATTTATCTGGAAAAATGTGTGAGATCACTGCACCAACTACCTGGCTTGAGGCATCGGCTGCTACTACTATGTTCTGAGTTGGGTCAAAATGTGTGAGTAGCAAGTCTGAATTGATTAGTCCTTTAATTTTTTAAAGATTGTTGACAATCTAATGTCCAGGACCATTTTGTGTCTTTTGTTAGCAGTTTATTAAGTGGTGATTTAATTGGATGCAGAGAAGGTAGAAAACTTCCACAGTGGCTAACTAGTCCGAGAAATGAGCGTAAGCTGCTTATGTCTGATGGGGGTGGCATGCGTTGAATAGCTGCCACATTAGCCGGATCTGGACGACGGCCATGGCGATCAAAAATAAAACCCAAATATTTTATTTCCTGTGAATAAAAATGACACTTTTCCGGTCGAAGCTGAAAACCAAAATCTTGAATGCGTGTCAACACGTTCTGACAACTCCTCTTTTGATCGCCCGACAACATTGATGTCGTCTATGTATTCTGCTGCACCCTCTACTCCTGTTAGCATAGTGTTCATGATTTGTTGGAAAATAGCTGGGACTGTTCTTACCCCAAACGGTAACCGTCGATATTGGAATAAGCCACGATGGGTGTTTATTGTCAGTAGTTCTCTGGAGGTTGCAGAGACCTCGACTTGTAAGTAGGCTTCTGTGAGGTCTAGTTTGGCAAAACAGGTGCCACCATGGAGTATGGTGACGAGATCTTCTGGAACTGGCAGTGGATATTGATGATCTTCCAGTGCTGCATTTAGGCCAGTTGAGAAATAGGCACACAACCGAATTGAGCCATCAGCTTTCTTTACTA
Organism: Ascarosepion bandense; assembly: GCA_037127315.1. NCBI lineage: Eukaryota > Metazoa > Mollusca > Cephalopoda > Sepiida > Sepiidae > Ascarosepion > Ascarosepion bandense. Next base: position 2,034,739 of record JBBBDQ010000572.1, on the reverse strand, counting down.
CCCCAGTGGGTGCTGCCCACTATGAGTATGTAACTTGTGTTATGACCTTCCTTTCTTCTAGGCGTTTCAGTTCCTTGTCCACCAATGGTACTGGGCGTTTGGGGCGAAACACAGGTTTAGTGGAAGGTTTAAGTGTCAGTGTGGCTTCAGCTTGATTGCAGCATCAAAGGTTGTCTGTGAAAACTGGAGAAACTTGAGTATATTTTCGGTCAGGTACTTAATGGAACTCTGGGTCAGTGCTTTTGATACTGCATTGCAAACAAAATCGAGTGTGATGTCAAGAAGATCCAGTGGCTCAATAAGATCAAGTCCCAGAAGGATGTGCTGGGAGTTCGAAATGTATATGATCCAGATGCTGTCTTCTTCTTAATCTTGAGTGTTGCTGGCAGTTCGCCTGTAATATGGGCACAATCCCCAGAAGCACTCCGTGCTACATGTTTTGTAGTTGTAAGTGGAGGTCTGCCTATACTTTTCCACAGTTTCTGGGAAATAAGGTTTATGTCCGATGCTGTGTCGATTTGTAACCGAACTGGATGGTTGTTCAGTTACACCGACACATATTTGCGATTTGACTTGGAGTTGGGAAGTAACGTTGCTACCAGACTGTTTGTGTGTTATGTCTGTTGGTGTGCAGAATCCATCCTTGTGACCTGGCCGGTTGCATTCGTGGCAGCGGTGAGTTTTGAAGGAGCATTTTCGAGAAAAATGCCGGCCACCACAATTTCAGCAAGCAGATGGAAGTTTCTTTGGTGTTGCTTCCGGTGACTGTCGTCTTTCAATAGTGTTGATTGTGGATGTTGTTGCAGGTACCGACTGTTGTACCATATCTGAATCACGCTTTAAATTCACAAGCCGCCGACATTCATCTGTAATTTGCTGCAGAGTAATATCCGGATTTTGTTCAGTTTTTGACAAAATTCTTGTGCGCACATCCCTGTCACTCGCGGACCTTAATTCACTTGCGAAAATCAAACACTTAAATTGTTCATCTCTGATGGTGGAAATTTTGAACCGTTCGCATTGCTTGTTGACAAATCCTGAGTACGTTGTAAAATCATCTGTATCACATTTCGTGATATTGAGGCAGTTGAATCTTGCATTAAACAATGAGGCGTGTTCGCCAAAAATGTTATTTTGATTTTCAACTGCTTCCACGAAACTACAATCCCCAGGTTGTTTCGGTAAAATGTAGTTAATATATTTTTCGTGCTTACTCAGACCGATTTTTCGTAAAAGTAGCCTCATTTTCCAGCTATCTGTTTGCTCTCCAAAATCTTCTTTAAAGAGATCCTCATTACGAGCGAAACACGTTGCGAAGGTTTGTAGTGGAACTCTGTGATGGAATTTTCGAGAGCTTGTCCCGATATTAATTTCGTTGATGAAGGATTTGGTTGTGGTACATTCCCTAGTCTTTCTGAAAAGAGTTCCATCAACCTTAATTGCTGCTGTAGAATCTGTTGGATAGTATTTTTCAAAAAAAATATGTTACGTTTTAAACGTACCTGACGTTATTTTGTGTATCCACGAATTTCGACGTCTAAAATCCAATTTTTGAAATTCTCCACTCAATGAAACAAATTCCACTTGTCAGTTTCTTTTCGTTCCAATCTTCGAGGCGAATATTTCCATGTGGTGTATCTCATCCTTCATCGTTAGTTTTGTTATGTTTTTAACATGGCAAAATAAAACGGTAATGGAAAAATGACACACTCGGATATAACTAGGGAATTTATTATTGCGGAAACATAAGTACCGCGAACAGTTGTGGATGTTGAACACAGAGGTGTTTACAGAGAGCGTGGTAAAATTCTGCCTGCCATGTTTGCTAGCCTCTACCGGAAGTCCCCTCTCCTTGTCTCCCAGCATGCACCTATTAACTGAGGAACGAACTCCCTTGAATGATCCAGGGGAGGTAACTTTTGACCCTTTTTATGGTAATCCTAATAGTAAGTATATATAAGTATAAACAAAGTTACGTTTGTAAGTATATGTGGGAATGTACACATATACGGATGTATATATTGATATAAGTTAGTATAAATGGGTGGGTTAGTTTATGGGGTCACACAAACACCAGTATTCATGGAATTAGAAGTTTCTTCAGAGGTCAACCTCTTCACGACGGTCTGAACACTCCCAGCCAGACCTGACGCCAATGCCGAAGTCCTGACTCTCTTTGCCTCTTTCTCTTTTTTTCTCTTTTCCTTCTTCTTATTTTTATTTTTATTTTTATATTTTTTATCCTTCTCTTCAGTTAAAGAAAATACTTATTCCGGCAAAATTTTTGAACCAAATGGAAAGAATATTGTGTTGTCTGATGAAATGAGTTAATTAAGCTTATAGAAATGAATTATAATTTATAACCAATTTAAATGACGTGTTGAGTTTTCCTTTATAAATATCATATTGCTCTGAATAACATATATTAAGTTAATCTTGTTGGATTATCCTCACCGTTTACGGACTGGACATTTATACATATATTTCCTGTCCCATCTTTAGTGGGCAATCAACTTAAGTTACTAAATTTATGAGGGATTTCTTCCTTTAGTTGATTTAATTATATATAGATATAAAGTATTTACCTGCATTTAGACAAACTTACTTCCCTCGAAAAACTAATCAATTCTTTTACTCCTACGTTTCTTTCTATCTATCTTCTGGAGTTACAGTGTTAGTTCAACATCTTGTCTCATAAAATACTGCTACAATTCGATTCTCACTGGGTGATTTAACATTAGACTGTCTTTTTGTCAGTGAAATTTTACTCGTTTAAGATTCAGTTAATATTAAAGTAAAATATATAATTTATGTTATTAGGATTACAAATCACGTTTATTCATATAGTTTTATATTTAACATTTTGTTGTGGTATAATTAACTTCCTTTCCAATTGCAATACCAAGTGAAAAAATGAGTAATATTGTGTCCTTAAAATGTGATTTTTAGTCTATTTTTTAAACATTTTTTTATTACTAAGTGTGTATAAAAATTTTCTTTAGTATTGATTTTTTTACGAACGCTTTCGACTAAAACTATTTTTAAGTGGGGCTGGTAAGTGTTTATAATAACAAGGATTAATAATATATTTTGTCTTCTATAGTGTATTGTGTGAGAAGCATTTTTATTATAGTAATGTTTTTAATGAAGTTTTGCTTAATTCAGAATATTCTGAGTGGGATGTTTTGTCTGAAAAGGGCTTCTCGTCTAGTTAAATTATTCCCTAACCATGCCACTTAATGGCATTTCTGTATCTAATCAAAATATCACATTGAAACATCGGATCCTGTACTATCACCGAAGTTAAGCCTGATTAGTATCAGGATAGGTGACCGCTTGGGAATACCAGGTGCTATAACCTTAGATGTGCGGGTGTTGCCGGATAGAGCGGAGTGACAATACCAGTCGGGTTCGTTATACACGCAAATACCTTTAGGAAAGGTATAAATCCACCTCTCCCCACCAGCTGTAGGTTAATTAGTAAGACTTCTATCATTAAATCATTATTATCTCTAAAACATAAGATTCTTACAATTGAAAATATTTTCTGGCTTTAAATAACCTGAAAATGGTTCATACGCTTTAAAGAACAAATCAGTATCAATATCTCACATCAATGAGATTATTCCCTAACTATTCTGAATATTTCCGGAGCTCATCAAAATTGCCAATGCTCCTCTCTTATTTGTGCAATATGTGACAGGTTTTACTAGGTTTCATGGTACCATCTGTATGATGATCTTGTAAGAATGAGACAATTTGTTTTTATCTTTAAATACTTGCAGCATGTACTTAATAAGAAAAGTATATTGCTTAATAATAAACATCAAATATAAGTCATTATTATCCATACATCTTCAGTGTGAGTTATATTGGTATAGGGAGGATTTCCTTTCTCAAACTTAAAGCATTAGTACCGCTTCTAGAATTCTTGAAAGATAAACTTTTCGTGTATTTTCAGATATCCGCTCACACAAAGTGTTATTCCACCCAGTGTACTAATCACTCCTGGGAGTGTTAATGTAATCAGTTCCCACATTTTGACAATTTCCTTTTCGAGAACACTAGTTTTATCAAATTTTTCAATTTACAAACTTCGGTTAAGTGAGATAGACATACCAAGAAATAGATATTTCTTCTTTTCCTATTTTAGATTAGGAAAATGGCGCATGTGGCATAACCCTGACGCTTAATAACTTCGAGTGCGTTTTAAGATGACATAGCATTTGTTGCTATGAGACTTGAGGAGATTAAACTGGTTAACCAATAAAATAATCCCATGTTATTCGCGTTAAAATGGCTCCCGAGTTCATGAAACATTCAATGATTACGTTTTACCTTATGTTCTTTTAAAACAAAAGAAAAATTCACAAATATAAGAATCGTTAGCTGTAAAGTTGATATCTATATCTTCCTAGTGCAGTGTAAAATCGATTCTTTTTCTTTAGTGTAAAATCGGTTCTTTTTCTTTAGTGTAAAATCGATTCTTTTTCTTTAGTGTAAAATCGATTCTTTTTCTTTAGTGTAAAATCGGTTCTTTTTCTTTAGTGTAAAATCGATTCTTTTTCTTTAGTGTAAAATCGCTTCTTTTCTTTAGTGTAAAATCGCTTCTTTTTCTTTAGTGTAAAATCGCTTCTTTTTCTTTAGTGTAAAATCGATTCTTTTTCTTTAGTGTAAAATCGATTCTTTTTCTTTAGTGTAAAATCGGTTCTTTTTCTTTAGTCATAATATGCTTTTAAATACAACCACTCCTCGCGTAACGACTTCTCTTTTTAATGATTCCCTAATTTACGATAAACTATAAAATCTCTTAAAATAAGAAATAATCCAACCAGTTGGCACTGTACGTTATACGAACATTTTGATCGTACTGAAAATGAATCAGAATAAATAAAATGAAAGGTAAATTAACATTTACTTGTACTACATTATGTGTTTATTACGTATGCTGTTCAGTACACCACTGTACAGTATAAATATTTACAAATAAATCAGAAATGTTCCTAATGCTTCAAAAGTGACATCAAAATGATATTGAAGCTGTTTTGTCACAAACCTAATTGATACTTAATATGACTAAAATAGCGGTATACAGAACAAATGGGTGGCTTACATTGTCAACCAAAAGGCACCCATGATACATGTCGTTTTTGAAAAAAAAGAAATTAAAGTGGGTACTCTCTACAGGATGAGACCATTATTTTAAGTCAGCAAACATGCAAAACCGTTTCACTCCTCACCAATTGAAAGTGACGCGATTCCAGTAGACTGCTTCATAGAAAATTCAAATGTTTCAGTGCACGCCAATCGTAAGCGGCTCAAGGGGTGCGACTAGAGTAGACTGGTTACAAAGCATGCAAAACCGTTTTACTCACACCCAATCATAAGCGACGCAAGTCGAGTAGATTGATTAGAAAATTTTCAAAAGCGTTTCATTTCTAACCAACTGTAAGCGTCGCAAGTCAAGTAGACTGCTTTAAAAAAACTGCTACTTTTTCTATCGCAGGTCTTTTATTGGGTGGCTGTCACTTGAATGAACTTCGTAACGCAGTTCTTAACTACAAAACCTATCCAAGTGCTGACTGCGGAAGCGACCACCTCCTTGTTATATGCAAATTAAGGATGAAAGTCTCTTACAGGTCGCAGAGAGGGAAAGAGAAACAGGGGTAAGCAACGTGAGATATACTTGAAGGAAAGAGCAAGTGGACGGCGGAGCGGGGCTTGGGAGAGATACCAAAAGGAAAAGTATTGAGAGAGACAAGTGATAGGAACAAATAAAAGCCCATGATTGCCTACGTCCTGAAAGCACACGGCCCATAAAGAAGAACATTTAGTCACCATGAGAACTTCTATAGATCTTTTTACAAGTGGCATAACACTAATTTAGCTATTAACTTTTTTCGGGCCGAGGAAGGGTTGTATATAACTTTCAAAATATACTTTTTTTTAATTTATGCATCCAGTATAACACGACCCCTGCTGAGTCCAATCAATCTCCCTAACTTTTGGCCGATTCTGCCCACGCTGTGTTGATAATTGTTCGATATATATAAATATATATAAATCTACAACGTGTCGTTGCGGTCATGAATCTGGCTTTCATCATATACCAATCCCTCGCAAGTCTGGTCTATTCTTATCAAGTGGCAATGAGCGGTCCCACTTTGGCTACTCTAAGTAGGACCGCTTATTGCCACTTGATAAGGATAGACCAGACTTGCGAGGGATTGGTATATGATGAAAGCCAGATTCATGACCGCAACGACACGTTGTAGATTTATATACATTTATATATATCGAATAATTACAAGATTACAAGCAAGTCAAAATAAGTTACAGAAAAGATATATCACTTGGATGGTATTTCCGTCACACGATAATATTCGTGTGGTTTTATTTCTACGGGACGATCAGTTGACTAAATTTGGCAAAATCTCTCTCTGATCATCTTTCTCTTATTTCTAATAGCAGGCTAATTTTCAGACCGACTGTATTTAAAATCTCTCTTCCGTGGGAAAGAAGTGGATAAGGTTTCCAACTCCCTCCTTGTTTAACTTTTACCAGCTCGAAATAAAAAAACAATTACATTCAACCATGTCGACTTCCAATAGTAAACACACTCTCTCTATTTGTCTGCCTGCTGTCATCAACTGTCCCGGTAACCCAGTAGACAGAAAATTGTCAAGGCCTCATTTCGACCTAGGATCACCCATCATCAAACCCCATTGATATTTTATTTGGAAACACTTTGATGAATTCGCTTAAAAATATTCTGTACTCAGTAAGCTTTGCACCTGGGTTTTCACTTGTTAACATTTTGGCTACTTTTCCCGATAAAAATATTTGTATTCTTCAATTTTAGAGAAATCTTTGCTCATCTTGAAAGTCACTGAAAATTAATAACAGCCATCTGAAAATAGGGTTATATCCTGTTCCTTGTAAACATGGGCGATCATTGACTTCTACCAACTAACAGTTCCTTGTAGCTCTAAGCAATGTTTGACTCGTTGAAGCCTTTCTAATATCCATTAGCACAAACACATTACGTAGTAAACTCTTTTATCATAATAGAAACTTTGTTTGAGCCTGTATTTCGATCTCTGCTGCTATTCGAACTCAGGTAAAATCCAAACTTTCGAATACTGATTTTTTTTTCACGGTGAAAGCCTGCACACAAATTTTAAGATTGGCACAATCTTCCTACTCTTTTTCTCTCGGTTACAAATGTGTCTTAATAAGCTAAGCTGTGTAAATATTTACTTTGATTCTTTTAGAGAGTATCTTCAAGATAAATGATTTAGTATCTAAGCTATTCTGTCTTATATACGCTGAGCGCAATGATTACAAATCCTTTTCCAATAACTTGTTAGTCTCCTTTCACTTATAATGAAGTGTAATAGATGACTGCTTACTTTCAGCTGTAAGAGATTCATTTCGTTTGAATTTTACTAATACCTACCATGGGCCAGATGTTACTGTTCAGTTCCGTTATTAGTTGATTTAGTTTATTGCCTTCAACTATACTCTGAATGCTATATGTGTATGTTCTCAAGGTTTCTCGTTTAATAACTAAATTTCAGTGGCTGTAACTATGAAAAACGGGCTCCCAATATTTAGAATATAAAGCTTCACCGGAAGTGAAACTTTTGCTGAATGCCGGTTTTATTTTAGTAGTCGCTTGGTGATTCCAACGATCCAGTGTTTTGTGATAAAGCAATAAATCGGGGTATAAATAACGACCACAATAATATTAATTATTAATATAATTATGATGATGGCGTTGATGATGTACTAAGCATACCTCTCACGGCTTCTGATGAATTGATTGGGGGCACTTCGACGTGGTGTAATGGTTAGCAAGCTTGTCTCGAGGGAACAATTACAATTGAGTAAGGAGTTCAATCCTTACTGGTTGCTTCATAATTTCGGTCTTGTGCCACTTCTAAGCTACCCTTAGAAAATCACCCTAATTGAAAGGATGTGTTATCAGGTGCATGTGAATTAAGATGGGCTATATAGTAAATATCCCATTAAATACCATAGATCTGCTTACCAAGATCTAACCGTAACCATTTTGTAGTGTCTTCTAATAGCTGACGCACTGAACATCTCTGTTCGTGAGTAAGATTAGTGCGGGAGCATCAGTGCTGGGCATAGGAGGAGGTCTAAGTATGAAGGATGAGACAGTCAAAGTGACTTGAGAGATACAGCTATATACTTTGAACACTCTTAATCGGAGACCATCTGAGGGGGCTGAGTTTTTCTAACAGGGCCCAATCTTCAAGGTTTTGCACTGCTTTTATCAAAATCTGTCACCATATCACGTATATCTGTCTGTGATGCATATGTTTGGTATTCCCTTAACAGACTGGCTGTCATGGTGCGTCTGTTGGGCTTCGTATAATTGTACCCCAGCGTCACTTATTTGGCATGTTGCTCCCTTGCTCAATAATAATGACGGTGATGAAACTGATTCAGTTAAAATACTCTTTAAAAAGAAAGAAACGAAGATTGAATTAATCTAACAGCGACAATAACTAGACACCCTGTGAGAATCAGAATCACAACAGCAGCGAATGATTCATAAGAAAACTTCTGACAATGATTCTCCAGCAAGTGACCAAATACTCATTCGCATTAGATATGCACAGGTCTCCTATTTTAGGCCAAAAATTAAGAATTAAGCCAGAATATTATTATTTATCTGTCGCTGGTATTCTGTTATCAGTACGCTTGTCTCGTCTTTGTTAGTTAGCACAACCGTTACGCCCCGCCAATACCTCATAAATAATGGACTATTCTGTTTTGATCACGTAGAAATAGGGGAGAAACGTCACTACTTCGTTTCAGTGAAAGAAAACAGTACGAAAGAAGGGAAGATAGAAGTTTTTAACGTGTGCTACTATAATGAACTATTTTGTTTTGGTAAACAAAACACATATTAGAGACGTTTTCAGTGAGAAAGTGAATAAAAGAAAGAAAGAAAGAAAGAAAGCTAAAATTGTTTAACGTCTGTTTCAGTGAAATGGAAAAAAATCTTTCCGTTTCTACCCGCTTCTAAAAATAACGACTAACATTCATATTTCTGATAGTTATGGCAATATTTTGTTAAAGTTGTCAAGCTCGAATATCTAACGATGCGATAGATATCCTGTGACGGATATTTTGTCACAGAACTCGCCATTTTATTGTCATAAATAATATTGTCTTTTATTTAATCATTAAATTAAAATTCATCAGAATATTAAAATAAGAAAAGCGTTAATTTTTTACTGTCTTTTAGTACTGGTTAATGCGCATCAACTTTAAATAAATGACGAAAATAATTTGCCGAAATTTTACATTTTAGATACTTCTAATATTATAAAACTTCTGTTTCATTGAAATACCACCAGACTCTGATCCAGTTTCAATGAACGCGAGATTAACGGATGAATCAGCCTTGTAAATACAGTATGATGTCTCTCGGATGCCTGAGGCGAATTATTACCGGGGGAAATATTTTATTCTCAGATAACAGCAAACAATAGACGTAACGATATATTTTATTCTAAATCTTTCTGCTAAATATACAAGATTTTTCAGAATATCATATAAATTAAGGAATATTGTAAATTCTCTAATATCGTCTCGTGATAAAAGCTAAGAAAAGAATTCTGCTGTATTGGTCAATGATAACAAAATTGTCGACATTAGCTCAAGTCATTTTGAAGATATTACTCAAATCACATAAAACTCAATAACTTAAATTTGCTTTGAACAGCTTTTTTTTTCAAATTTTAAAGCAATGATTTAGACGGCAAAGTTTTAGTTTAATTTTTAAGTAGTTTCAACATTATTAAAGTTTTTGGATTTATTATAAAAATGATTGGGTTAGAATAGTTAATTCTTTTAACAACAAAAATAATAATAAATAAGTGTTCTCATGTATTTGATGAATATACTTGTATTCTTTTCTTATTTATTTAATGATTTCTATTATCATCATTCAAAATATATCCTCTCTATTATATTAAAAACCCTTGTATATATATATATATATATATATATATATATGAATGAACATTGGTTATTATCACCGATGTCAATTATTATTTACCGTTATCTGCTAGGTATTTAATCTAGCATAGATTGTCAAATTAATATTGAATGGTTGAGATTTCTTAAGCATTAATTCTTCACAGACACATAAATCATTTCTGCTATTTTAACCTGTGTATATATATATGTATGTATGTTTCTACTTGTGCTATAGATGAATTTATATACCTGGGTACATAAATTTGACTATGTATGTTTGTTTGTATGTAGGTGTATATATACTAGTGTGTTTATACATTTAGTTATATTCATATGTTCATGCATTGAAATATGACTGTTTGTCTTGACATCTATATACCCTTCTTCCTCGCTCATCTTATCATCCGAATAGAATCCAGACTTCCATGTATCCAATATTTGTAGCGTTCATAGTCACTTCTTACATGAGCGCTGAATTTAATAAAATATAAATTGATACGTCGCTAAAAAAAAGTTCAAAAATTGACATATGTATATGTGTCCATAAATATATAGTCATCCGCAGACAGATCTGTTTCGCTGTATCACGGCTCATCAGTACGGTTAGACATCCGACTGCTTTTTACCCAGGATTGAAACCCGACCGAATTGATGTCAGTCGGCGATTCTACCTCTGAGCTATGGGTGCTCGGTAGAAGGAGGCAAACTTTTTAGCGTGTATATTATCATGTATGTGCACATATATATATATATATATATATATATATATATATATATATATAAATTAAAAAAGGATTAATTCAATGATGTTGGATGATCATTTCGACATGGAAATCCCCACGGAGGATAACACATCACCTCAGCAACAGAAAAATCCTTTTTTTTTTCTGTTGCTGAGGTGATGTGTTATCCCCCGTGGGAATTTTCATATCGAAATGATCATCCAACATCATTGAATTAGTTCTTTTTTAATTTATATTTGCTCTGTAATATTTTATTACATGGAGCTCTCTTCCTGTACCATTTTGTAATATTAAAATAAAATTTTTAATATTTACCTTTCTGCTTTTTTCGCTTAGATTAAAGTATCTGAATTAATATATATATATATATATATATATATATATATATATAAAGAAGACAAGAGGAAATATGTATGTACGTGCATATATATATATATATATATATATATATATATATATATATATATATATATCTAAGTATGTGTCTGTTTCTCTTCCCCGTCCAATCTTTGAATAATATTGTAATATTTTAAACATGATGCTCAGTTAAATTTAGAAACTGAAATTCATAATTTTTAACCATAATTTGTAATACTTTTTTATTTTCAAAATAATTTTTTTTATTTTAAAGTGAAATAAATAATCAGTTAGTAATACTGATTTCTATTTTAATCTAATATTAATTTTAATGCACCAATAAATTGTTTTAGGTTATGTAGAAACGTTTTATCAAATTACCATTTACGTTTAATATTGGTCATGACAGACTACGTAACAATGTCTCCCCTACTGAATGGGTTTAGTTAGTTTTTAAAACTCTTCTTCTCGCAATCAATACCACCACTTGACAAGTCGTATTTTAGAAGGTACATGTTGATTAATTCTTGTTAGTCAACACGTGCAATTAATCAACATGTAGCTTCTAAAATACGACTTCGCAAAATAGGTAACGTGTGATATCTTCTCTCTACAAATATGGAATCGACTATTGCTCAACACCTAGTAGAGGATATAGCCTGTACCAAGTCATATAGGAAAGAGTGGTTCAAAATTATACATATATCTGGTTTCAACTATCATTTAAATATTTTAGAATTAGTCTGTATATCTTTACAGAAACTTTCTCCTTGCCGGCAGAAGGATTTTGTGAAGTCTCTAAATTTGTTGGGGAATATTTTATTTTAACTGTCCCTCACTAATTACTTCCCAGCGATTTCTCCTTCCCTCGTTATAAGTATGTATATTTATATGTGTATTTATTTTAACGTGCTTTCCCCGCTTTTTTTTTTTTTTGCTCTTTATTGTCCTTGCTGTTCTTTTCGTTAAATCTATATTTCCAACGATTTTCTTCTGCTGAAATGTTGGACGAAAGGGCCTTAGAGACTGTGAATAAATTCCTCGTTTTTAAAATAGTATATAAATTTTGTACCTCCAAACATTTTATATATATATATATATATATATATATATGTGTGTGTGTGTGTGTGTGTGTGTGTATGTGTGTGTGTGTGTGTGTCTTCTTCGTTCGACCTTTGAATAACTTCGTAATATTATAAACATGATTTTCAGTTAAATTTATAATTTGAAATTCGTAATTTCTAAACTTAATTTGTAATAATTTTTAAAAGTTAATTATTAATTTTTATTTTAAAGTGAAAGTAACACTCAGTTAATAATAACGATTTTTATTTTAATCTGACATCAACATCAGTGCTCCAATAAATTGTTTTTAGGGTACGTTGTCACGTCTTTTATATTACCTTATCTGTTAATAATTGTTACTAGGAGAAACAGGTTTTTAAAATTCTGTAGGAATGGCTATTCCCCCAATGTAATATACTGAATTTATATGTGAAATATATTCCTTCTTGTCACACTCAGGAGGGATAATCTGTGAGGAAACCGCTAATAATCCTCTCAAATATTTTCCCGTCATTTTTTGCGTCAGGGGTACGCTTATACACAATCATCGCGTGAATTAATATTAGTAAGCATTATCAAGATCAAAGACAGAAATTATGGATGTAATGTCAGGTGACTTTATTTAAATTGTATTATTTAAATAGTCATTGCTTCATTGCCGAAAAATTTTCGAAGCCAATTCTTTGAAGATTCGTCATCATCCTCCTCAGTCTCATGTTTAGGTGTGGGTGCAGGGCCGCTATGAAACCAGCTCGCTCCACTTTGGCTGTGTACCAAAAATCTGTGTTTAAAGCTGGGGAGCTGTTCATTTATGTGTATCGTGTCTTGGGTAATACTCAGTACAGAGATACGTTGTTTTTTATTATATGTATCGTATCTTGAGTAATACTCAGTACAGAGAAGAGTTGTTGCTTTTTTTAAGGAAACTAAGAAAGGTTAAAAATATGGTTATGGTCTTCAATCAGACTTTTATTCATGAAGAATTTCTACCTTATTAGACAATTTGATTGCTTTCAACATTTTGATCATTGTTTTTTTATTTTGCCCCATGTACCTTAGTAATATGTTAGATTTCTCAAAATGATAAAATAATATCAACATGTCTCTTTTGAAACATAATTGAGTAGACGGAAGGTTTTCCCCTAGTAGGCTGCCATTTCTTTCTGCTGTAAACGATTGCCAACCAAGGCTATAGAACCCGATCTGTTCTGATATTTAACCCATTGCTGAAGAAAGAATAGATGGATTCCTACTTTTCCCAAGCATATTTGCGCGTAAGTAAATGCAACGAATTCAACTGGAATTCGAACTCGGCTCTCCGTTTTCTCATTCCGAACCAATACTCATTGCATCACAAATAACAGTAGATATGAATAAATAAAAAAAAACAATTTTTTCATCTAATTCTCCCAACTTACATGTTTCTCTTTGTGATGGTTGAGTTGCTTTCGTGTCTTTAGTCAATGTTTATTAATATCTGATATCTTTGCTTTCTGTTTAAATTTAAAACATGTACTTGTCTAAATATTTTTTTGCTTCAAACCTGTTATTTTTTGCTCTTATCTTGCCAAAGTTTTCAACTTATTTTTTTATTGTTCTGTGATCTTTGTCCAACTTTTTCACAATTTCCAATTTTGTGTTTTCATCACTCAATATCTTGCTTCTATTTTGAGATCATGTCTTTCTTATCACTCATGGCAATCTTAATATATATCTTAATATATCAAAACAAACCTCAGTAGCAATATTATATATATATATATATATATATATATATATATATATATAATGAACAAATCTCAAGTCGCATAATAAAAATCTCACACCACTAAATATGTTATTGTAAATATTTCTAATAAAATTAGATCTTATAAGAAGAAATTCAAATAGTATTTTTATCATATAAATATCCTGGTTATTTTTACAATATCTGTTTGCTAATATCAATTTTATTGTAAAAACTTTGGCTGTCAGAATAAAATCTAATATAGTGTATACAAAGTCTGACCAAAAAGTATCGGGACTGTTGCTATGCTATTGGAGCTAAAGCACGTAGAGAGTTAAGCCGCTTGGTACAGATTTACACATACACGTTAAGTTATAACGTTACCGCTCACGTCCATTGTTTATAGAAATGCTTGTAGAAAACTGTGTAAGGTGTTGACGTTTCACCGCAGCACAGAGGTTCCATCAGTGAACATGGCTCGTGTAGCAGTTTTTGACGAAGGACAACATTCCCCAGATTTCACAAGCACTATATTTCCCAGATGTCACCCCTTGAGATTTTTTCCTCTTCCAAACCCCAATAATCACTTAAAAGAAACAAGACTTCAAGACGTCGAGACAATACAAGAAAATACAATGAGGCAGCTGCTCAGTATCTCCAAAAAGACTTCCAAAAATGGAAACAAATCTGGATAATGTATGTTGCTTCAAAAAGGGATTAATTCGAAGGAGATTAAATGCCGAATGTATATGTTTTGTAGTTTTCTTTTTATAGCAACAATCTAGATACGTTTTGGTCAAACCCTGTATGTAGATATTATTAATTTTTTACGCGCAGTTTTTGGTTTTCAACCGGAGATTTTGCATTATGGGTATTCTACATCAAATAGTATGTCCTCAAACAGCACCTTCCGTAGATTGTTTGCAGCGCCAAACTGAATCAATAGTATAATCGACGTTATTCAATTCTATTTTCATGTAAAGTTCGATTTTATATACAGACACTCTACTGATAACCATGACAATTATAGCTATGATTTAGTGGTCGGCGTACTTCTTAGCTAGAAATTTTCTTTGACTTTGATATTATGCCCACCAGGAACAACCCAATCGACGAAGAGGCATTTTCTCTTTTTCATTTTTTTTTAAATTTTCAACAGTGGTCATGTATGGTTTGGTGGTCTGTTTATATATAGTGTGTGCAAAAATACTTTTACGCACTCCACTTCCTCAACGAAAATAAAAACAAAAGTCCAAATAAACATATGTCTGCATATCCTTCGTTTTTCGGCTGCTAAGTTTAAAGGAAGTTTACGGTATATGACACTGAAGACTAGATAACATCTGTCATTTGTGTACTTTTGTCTGTATTCAACGTTTAACGTGTGTTGTAATGAGAAGTGTTCCGTTTAACAATGGCAAGATATTCATATCGTAAGCAGGTAGATATGGTTTTTACATGAGGTCGCGTGAATGGTAATAAACATGAGGCTACCCGGCAGTGTCTGATCCTGTTTTCAGATCGAAGGAAGCTGAGTATCCAACCTTTCCTGCTGTTTATCCTTGCGTTGCCGAGACAGGATTCGTAGCACCACAAACTATGGATAGAGGAAAACCGAGACCTGCTTGTACGCCTGACCACGAAGAACACATTGTCCATGTTCTCTGGGACGATGAAGGTATTAGCACACGTCAAGGGATCCTAGGGCTACATTGAGGGTACTTCAAGTGTAGCTTCTGTTTCCGAATCATTTGCAATGTGTGCAAGGGTTTTTGCCCTCTGATAACTAACCACGGAAGAACTATTGCGAATGGTTTATTGCGCAAATTGCCAATCCGTTTTTTGTCTCTTCAGTCTTGTTTACGGACGTGGCAGAATTTGGAAGAGATGAAATAAATAATAATGTGTAGGTTGGAAGTGTAAGTGACTGTCTGGTAGGTCCATATGTTCTTTCAGCATGTCTAACAAAAGCTGTTTACAGTAATTTTAACACACTTCCAGACCTTCTAGAGGATGTATTCCTGCTACTAAAAAGCTCTGATTACATTAATTTTAGTTTTCCTCTAATTGCTTTTAATATTTACTTTTTATTCCACCCCATGCAAGGCGATAATGCCACTAAGACACAATGCCTACTGGGAGTGAAAATAATGGGAAGATCTAAAGTCAATCGTAAACAGGAAACAAGGGATTAACATCTACTCCTGTTTAAAAGTCTGGGGAGAAGTGCGAACCAGGCGATAGATGAAACGACTTACTCCTATTAAAGGAAAAAAAATAACTAGTAAATGAAGCCCAATATCACCATCAAGACACCCAGTATGATAAGGCTACACCAGGCGTATGTACGATTGCCAAATGTGCGTGATATGATGACAGATTTTGGTGTAACCTTGCAGGTGGAGCCTACTTAGAAATACCCACTAGCCGGGTAACCCAATCGGCTGGTTCATGTATCTAAGTATGACTTCCAAATCACCTTGGCTGCCTCATCCTTCAAACTTAAAAAGAATCTCGACACCGAGTCAAGGTACTTCTCCACTACTCCCGCTTATGAACAGAGATGTACAGTGTGTCAGCCTGTACTAGACATGACAAACTATTTAAAATTAGTCAACTAGCAAGCAAATCTGCAGTACTGAATGCAATATTATCATAATCATCAGTTCACCTGTGGTCGTAGGGTCGCCGTGCAGTCGAGCACCAGCCCATTTCTCTCTTTACATATCGGAGATAGAAGCCTGCGAAATGTTAATTTATGCGTAGAGTCTCTTGGATAAGTAGACCTGGCTACACAAGTCAATACACAGCTGGTCCACCAACTTAAATGCTCACCTTGGTTACGATCACGTGGTCGTTTAATTAAGTTTAAGAAGACCTCTACCCACCGATATGTCAGCACCGTTTTGCCTATAGAGTTCTGTCTACTCCATTAGGCTAAACATCTCTACAAGTTAATTCGCTCTTTGATAGTTTTTTTTTTAAATCCTGCTTAGTGTCTAGCCATCCCTCATAACAAAAAAAAAACCTGATGGTGGAATCAGTTTAGTCGCCGATCACTAGACCATGATGCAGGTAGTATTGGGTTATATGGTATCAGTAGCTCTCCCAGAATGGTCTGGCATAAATATTTCTTGTTGACCCTCTTATTTCACTAAGACAAAAAATGTACACGTTAACAACTCCAATTACATAAGATCAGGAGCCACGAGAACCATTCCTGGTATTTATTATTATTATTATTATTATTATTATTAAACAAAATGATTGGCGTAACTCTCTTCGTGTAGAAGTTCGTAACACTCAGAGAAGAGCGCGATTTAAGAAACGAAAAAGAAAAAGACAGTGTTTAATAATGTCGAACAATATTTCGACAGTGACTTCTTGCTGTAGGATGTGCATTGTGGTGCAGTGGATATCGGCTCGGAACGAGAAATCGGGAAGCCGAGTTCGAATTTCAGCCGAATTCATTGCATTCACTTACGAGCAAATACCCTTGGGAAAGGTATTAATCCGTCTCTTTCTTCCAGTTATGGGTTAAATAACAGGACAGATTGGGTTCTATAGGCTTGGCTGGCAACCAGTCTACCGCAGAAAGCAATGGCAACCTACTGCGGGATAATCTTCTGCCCAGTCAGTCATGTCTCTAAAGAGACATGATCACCTAAGCGTGTATCACGTATGGCACTTAACTGACTGACTGATTTATTGCTGTCTATATATTGTTTAACAGTGTTAAACACGACGTTTTTTTTAATCATATCACCCCGAGCAAGGCGGTAACGCCACTGATGTGCAGGGGGCTACATAAGAGTGATTGGAAAAGAGAAAACCGGAAACAGCATCCTAAACAGGAAGCAAGGGATGAGCCTCTTTACCTGTTCAATAGACGTGGGTGGAGTGTGAACCAGGCGATAGTTTAGTCTATCTACTCCAATTATATGTTTGTACAAAGATCTTCTCAATATTCTTTATACTTGTATTCAATTTTTAATCATAACTTAAATAAGATAAATATACCGTCGAATTATTGTTAAACACTTGTGTTTTTTTCTCTTTCTTTTCTTAAATCGCACTCTTCTCTACGTGTTGTATTATTATTATTATTATTATTATTATTATTATTATTAGTTACTCGTTAAGTTTCCAGACAGCGTCAAATAAATCTAACATCGTGTATATATGCGTCATTTATTATTATCTTCCAACTTTATTTCCCTCCTTCATTTTTTATTCGTTTTTTTCATTTCTAGTCTTTTTTTTATATATATTTTATACTTTTTCCTTCTTATCTACCCTCTTATCCTGTTTCGTTCATTTCATTCTTTTTATACTTCTCTTATTTCTCATTCTTTATAATCTGTTCCTTTTACACCGCCTTCCGTCCCTCCATGACATATTTTTGTTTTCAAATTCTAGTCCCCTCCATCATAAGCCTTCTTTTTTTTCTTTCTCTTCATCTCTTATTACACGTCACTCTTTTCACTCTCTTTTAAACCTCTTTTTATATTCCACTTCTTCTCTATTTCTTATATCTTCTTTCTATCTTCTTTAACTTCCTCTATTCTTATCCTTTACTTCAAAGCTCTATTTCGTTTACATTCTTTACGGCTACTTTTCCTTTCCTACCCACTTAAATTTACATTACAATTTTCATTTCTCATATGTCCTTTTCAAGCATCTGAAGTCTGCTTTTCTACTTTTTAAACTTTCCTTCTTGTTTTATTTCCAATCTATTTTCATTAAAAACAAACAAAACATTCTTCCTCGTACATTTTTTCAAATACATGCATACTCCTACTCAAATTTCTTCTCCTCTTGTCAAATCCTTTTGCGCAGCGTGCACATATTTAGATGCATTCGCCTTACCCATTTCAGTCTAGGGCAAGCTTTTTCCTCCAATCGACTCGTTTTCTAACTCTGGTTATTAATTGAGTTCTTTTGCACTTGATTGTAGGGCGCCAGGCTACCTTAACTTAATTCACAACAGAACGGGCCCAAAGTGTCGAAAAATCTGCAGCAGGTCTCTTCCGATTCTTCAGGGCAGTTCAACATGACCCAAATTGCGCAATGCGGCTATTTGAGAAGTCTGCATTTTTCCCTAATAATAACATAGAGAGTTACAGAGAATTCTTTTCGCCTGAGATACTAGAAAATTATGGGCGGAGCAGACGAGAACAGGACATGACTTATATTCTCTGCTCGATATCAAATTGTGAAGATTCCCTATCAGGAACACATCAAGAATACTAGACAGATGAAAGCAACTAGAGAATATCGTTGTTAACACGAAAAATGTGCACATTAAACGTCATGAGTACAGCATCTGATTAGAGTCGTAGGGGCACGACGACGTGGTGTGTCTTGGGAAAGATAGCCTGATGGAGCCCAGTTCTCTTCTGGCAGGTTTGAATTCAGAGTTTTCCTTCTCCTAAACTGTTTGTTATTCTGTTATGGTAACATAGCTGAATTCATACCTTTCCAAAGAGTTACGTTCTTAACCCGACTGGAATTCGAACTCAGTTTTCCGATTTCTCAATCCGAGCCGCTATCCATTCAGTCAGTTAAGTGCCATACGTGATACACGCTTCGGTGATCATGTCTCTTTCCAGACATGACTGACTGGGCAGAAATTTTTTTCTTAGTAAGTTGCTATTACTTTCTGCGGTAGACTGGTTTTCAACCAAGGCTGTAGAACCCAATCTGTCCTACTACTTAACCCATAGCTAGAGGGAGAAGAGACGGATTAATACTTCTCCCAAGGGTTATTTGTGCGTAAGTGAATATAACGAATTCAAGTGGAATTCGAACTCGGTTCGCCTATTTCTCGTTCCGAGCCGATATCCACTGCACCACAACACACATTGCAAAGCATTACGCCACTAAGAACGAAAAAAATTTATTTAGTTTAATAGTTATTTTTACTTTAATTATATTTTCCCAATATTTCGAGTTGGTCCATTTATGTATAATGACTGTTAAATTCTCCAAGCTGTCTTTTCTCATTATGTGAACAAGAAATTTCAACTGTGACGTTTTTATTCTAATTAAAAGTGCTCTTTTTGTTTCCATTTCCCTTAAAAGTGCCTCGTTTCTCACATGCTCCGACCATAACATTCTCAGCATCCAACTATAGAACCACATCTCTTGCCTTAAGCTTTCTCATCACCTGCAAGGGAAGTTTTCAGCCTTCTCTCTCCCATACGAGTACAGATATTATATAGCAATCTGTTATGGTGAAACACACCTATTCTATAGTGAACAGACTCTTCCACCTAATTTAAGTAGGAGTAGTAAGAGGAACGAGGGTCAGGCGACGTTGGACGATAGTAGTCGACAGTTAGTCGAATACGAAAGTAGTCAGCGACTTGGCAAGATTTCACTGCGTAATACATATTATCTCAAGTTCCTAACGTTTTGCTCGTCGAATCCATTAGGACCGATTTTAGCACAAATACTAGCCTCCACTACGAAAATGACAAAACAATCACAAACTTCTGAGCATTTCCGACTTCCGAATTGTTCAGTCTACCCAATTTTGCCCAATAAGCTTGTGTTGACCCATGGTATCATATTTTTAGGCACATTCCAAAGGTTTGAATCGTCTCCCCAGTTAAATAACATCAAGAAGTCACCACTCTGAAAATAGATCAGAACTCAAATTATAGTACAAGATTTTAGAAGTAAGGTCTGTATTGAGTTGGCATGATATTTTTTGTGGTCATCAATGTTTTTAAAGCCCTGTTGGTTGAAGCAAAGCTATTTGGAAAATCCTCCTTATATGGAGTTATCCATGATTGTTTACTGAGCGTCATTTACAAATACTTTCATCAGTTCAGCCTTTGATAATCATGCGATGGACTACATAGTTTTCTTAATTTATTTTAAGCTTATTATGGCGCGATAAATTATGGCTTAGGACAGCCACTTGAAAATATGGGGTGTGTTTTGTCAAGTGTAAATAAAAACAAAAAGCAGAGAAGGAAAAAAAGAAGAAAGTGGGTAATATTTTAAAAGAATAAAAGAAACTAAAAAGATCAATGTTAAAAAAATAAGAATAAAAACAATAATAAATGGAATACACTATTAGAGTTAAAATTGTTTACCACTTTCACACTAATTTCGTAATATATATATATATATATATATATATATATATATATATATACATACAAGCCTGTTTCGCTGTATCACAGCTCATCATTGTGGCTAGACACATCCACTTGCTTCTGGCCGGGATCGAAATTTGACTGATTTGGTGTCAGTCGGAGTCGCTACCCCCTAAGCCATAGGCGCATGGTGTTCTATATAAGCAGTGTATACACACGCAAGTCACCGAAAGAACTCAATTCATTTTATTTTGAAGAGTAACGCATATATCGCAAAAGTGGGAACTATTTTAAAAATTGTCTTCTCTAGAGAGCTCACTCGTAATGAGAGCATTATTAGAACCTTGAACAAATTTCCGATGATTTTCATGAATAATGTTTTATTTACAAAAATTAGTAAAACAAACACGTCACTGAAAGTATTGTCCATTGCTAGCCACTACTTTTCCCTCTCTTTCAGGCAGTATTTGAATTCCACATCGAAAAAAAAACGACACGTCTTTTGAGATTAACCACTAGTTGACCCATTTTTGATCATCTTCATAAGAATGAAAGAGTGTTTCTCAGCTAAGCCATGTGTCATTGATCGTGAGAATCGGACGGGTCAACGCCTGGTGAATACGGCGGGTAGGATAAGGCTTCCCATTTAAGCGTTTCCAAATAGGTTTACACTGTTAATTATATCAACCAACATCGCATGATTTATTCTGCTATTAATTGTCTACCTTGACAATAAGTCAGTATATTTTAGTATAATTTGAATAATATTAAGGTAAATACGTTTTACAACTCGAAAGATTATAAAAACAAATACAAATTAAATACTATTTATCAAAGATGTAATTGTCTTAGCTTTCAATCCCAACCGGAAGTCAGATTTTTAATTCCACATTGAAATATTATTTTTTTCCTCAGAAACTCGTTCAGAAAGCTTTTTCCAACCTGCTTCTTTCTGAATTGTCTACCACTTAGGAAAATACACTAATGATATATACGTACCTATGAATATTAATGGGTATGTCCCAGTCTTCATAAATACGTTGGACACTATTGTGATGGGTGTTATGTTGTTATCTAACAGTTCATCACTAGCAGTGTCATCTACTTCATGCAGCTGATGAGTCTTGTATCTTGTTCATGTTATAAATGTTACTATTTCATTTTCCAACCTCCGTTTTAGTTATTTCTTATTCAGTAACCTTTTTAAGTTACAATACATAAGCATATAGAAAATGACAATACATAAAATTACAATACATAAGCATATAGAAAATGACAATACATAAAATTACAATACATAAGCATATAGAAAATGACAATACATAAAATTACAATACATAAGCATATAGAAAATGACAATACATAAAATTACAATACATAAGCATATAGAAAATGACAATACATAAAATTACAATACATAAGCATATAGAAAATTACAATACATAAAATTACAATACATAAGCATATAGAAAATGGCAATACATAAAATTACAATACATAAGCATATAGAAAATGACAATACATAAAATTACAATACATAAGCATATAGAAAATGACAATACATAAAATTACAATACATAAGCATATAGAAAATGACAATACATAAAATTACAATACATAAGCATATAGAAAATGACAATACATAAAATTACAATACATAAGCATATAGAAAATGACAATACATAAAATTACAATACATAAGCATATAGAAAATGACAATACATAAAATTACAATACATAAGCATATAGAAAATGACAATACATAAAATTACAATACATAAGCATATAGAAAATGACAATACATAAAATTACAATACATAAGCATATAGAAAATGACAATACATAAAATTACAATACATAAGCATATAGAAAATTACAATACATAAAATTACAATACATAAGCATATAGAAAATTTATAGTTGTTAAATTTGGTGAGTAAGGAGGATGTGGAAGTACCTTCCATATTAATGATATTCTTTGTATTTGGTTTGTTTTGCAAAGCTTACTCGTTCCATTTGATGCCAGATAATAACATATTTCCCATTTACCAAAGTTGCAAGGTTTCCACGTTATGCTGCATTTACGTGATCAATTTGTTAGCAACAGATGTCTGGCCTGATGGTCCTTCCCTGTTTCATAGCACGTAAGTGATGACATCTTTCATATTCTACTAAACACTAAGCAAGGTCTTCTGTGATGGAATCCTGATTTTGATGTTACCATTGGTTTTTATGGCAAAACTATGCTTACTTACATATCAAGTGAGCAGATAGATCCTGTCACCCTTCATTGTTATTTTATATTGACCTACGACACAGAAGGTTTATATATATATATATATATATATATATATATATATATATATATAAACTTGCCCAGACGATCCATGAGGTGAAACCTAGGTAGGTCCGTTGGCTCTAGGTTAGATTTATTCTTACTTGTTTGCTCTGCTGTTATATTGAGCGCTTTAGAGTTCTCGTCTCAGGTTTTTTTCTTTCAAACGAGTACTTTGACGTATGTTCAGGTGCTTAGTTTGTTTCTTTCTTTATTTCCATTTTTCCCCTCCGAGTTTATACTCGATGGATTTTTTCGAGAAGGATACAAAGTAATTATATATATATATATATATATATATATATATATATATATATATATATATATATATATAAACTTATTTATAAATGAAACTTTGTCTGTGTGTGTGTGTCCGTTACCTATAGACTCCAAAACGACTGAACCGATTTTCTTGAAAATTTACACAGTTGTAATATAAGCGTCTGCGATTGTTCTTAGCTAGGTTTTGTGTCGCGGTACCCCCGATAAATATCGAAAATCGATAATCGAAAAAATCGGGTTATAGAAGGAGTGGTCCGATTTTAATCAAATTTGATACATTCATAGACAAAGACATAAGAAACGATATTCAGAAGTTTCACGGTTGCAGTTCTTACAATAATGCAGAAAATCGATAATATATATATATATATAAAAGACAAGATGTTTGTGTGTGTGTGTCTGTTTATCTATCTGTATATCGTTTATACAAATCCACAATTTTTATCTGAAATCCAAATTTCACACAAATATTTTTAGGCTGAGTCTGAGCGCCAGGACCATGGATTAGTTTTAAAGCTTTCATTACATCTGAGCAACGCCGGGCTATACTGCTAGTATATATATATATATATATATATATATATATATATATATATATATATATATATATATGATGGAAACCATTTACACAAAATTAACCACATTTTAGTTTTTTCTTTGAAAACATTAACGTATTTAAAGAGAGAGACTTGAAAGATACAGGATTGATTGAATTGTTTTTGTTTTTAACGCTTATCGATTTCCAGCCATTATGCATTACAACACCTGCACAGTACCTGGCATTCCAAAGCGGCCAGCCAGCCAGGTAATGATCAGGTTCGACGTTATCTTACTTCGGTGATCATGCGAGAACTAATATTTCAACCGTCAGTCAAGAGAGAGAGAGAGAGAGAGAAGGAGAGAGGGAGGGAGAGAGAGAGAGAGCAGTAGAAAAAGAAGATAGACTACATATACATTTGTTTGCATATATTATGTTCACACATATATATTATGCACACACACAGATATATATATATAATAATAATTATATGTCTCCTTCACCTGGAATTATATATATATATATATATATATATATATATATATATATATATATATATATATA